>JAACJM010000337.1:0-76850 GCA_013368315.1 Tetrapyrgos nigripes
TACCAATCCTTTCGGGAGCCCTTTCCAGTAGTATCTTCATTAAACCTTCGTTGTTATAGCCAGTATCTTTAGCGTATAACTCGAATTCAGAATTGTACTTATCTATATCCACCAATGCTCCTTCCATCCTTATGACTTCTATCTTTGCTTGTGCTTGCGTCTTTCGGGATGTTGGCTTGAAGTCATGTAGCAATTGTTGTTTTACTTCTTGCAACGTCCACTTCTTCTTCTTCTTTGACCCTAGTGACGAGTCTTTGTTGGTACTCCAATACTCCTCGTCACTATCACTGAAATCATCATCTTCTTCATAGATTTTCGCCATCATATTGTGAGCCCATCGCCCTGCTTTCTCTCCTGTGAAGAGTGTGAGAAATAGTGCTATCTTCTCATTTTCCGTGGGGTATACTCCTTTGTTAAGTTGGAGGTAGTTGTTGAACTCAGCTAACCAATCCTTTGCCAAGTTTTCTTCTCCTGTAAACTTTTCTGGTTTCACTCCTCTTTCCTTCGTGGTTTTGTTTGGGAGCTGGTCATCTTCAGAGAGGGTATCAGCAGGGGGTCTGTTTGTTCCTCCTGCAGTGGCAGTGGCTGAGGCGGGCTCGTTGTGTTCAGACATTTCGAGGTTAGAAAGGATGTTCTGAAGATCGATCATCTGTTGGGGGGGAATGGATATGGGTTCTTGGATTGCACTGGGGGTGCTATTGAATGGAGATCTTCTAAGTGGAGTTCATGGTTTGATAGGGGAAAGTGGAAGTTCTGGTTCGGGAGTTGGGTTTCTGTAGTGGGTTCTGGTGTCTCGTGTTGTCCAGACGATTGTATGGGTTCTAGACCATATCCCAGTTCTGTTTGAGTGAGGACTTGATTGTGTATAGAGAGTCGGTATGGGCACGGATAGTTTAGACAACTGTCCCACTGGTTGTTAACCGAAACGTGGTAGTCTTCCTGTTGTTGAGGGTGGTATGCGTGGGGTCAATGGATGCAAGTGATGGTGAGAGGTGAGGAAGTACAACTGGGGATTCGGGATGCAGTGTGTGATCGTGATCGGGTTCTAGGGTTTCTGCTTCTGAGCATACACTAGTTGATGTCTTCAGATTCTGAGAACAGGTGATCCCACTGATCAATGGGTACGTCCTCCCAATGGAATCCTTGCCAATAGTAGTTGTTTATTCTAGGGATTTGAGTTTGGTAATACCTCTCGCGTTCTTCTTGGCAGTGTTCTAGGATGTCGCTGTCCCTGTAGTTGTCGTGACTGAACCAACAAGGGATAGAAGTGTTTCTGAGTCGAACAAAGTAGCAAGTGTCTATGACTGCCATGTAATGTGGGGATGTGTTTTCAGGCGATATCTTTATTCGAAGGTATTCAAAGATGGTCACTTCAACTTTGACCCACGTTCTCTTGTTTAGTTTGATCCAGTGGTTATCGAGTGCGATGGCGTGTTTTTGTACTGTGCTGAATCTTCGATTTTATAGCAGTATTCGGGTGGGGGTTGAATTCGTAGGTTGTCAAGAAATGGTTCGAAGTTGAGAGCCAGTGTGTGTGATTAGGATTTCAATTACAGAGTTGGTCGACCACCCTACTTGAATCGGCGAGTCTGGTTTTATGTCTCGAAACTATGTAGACGGGGGATGACTTTGTGCAACAACTCCTTGAGTTTGTTCATGCCAGCCAACCTGTGAGGCTCCTCACACAGGGTAGAGCTGCTGGGCTTGGGGGCACCGTAGGGGAAAAATGGGGAATAGGAAAGTCTGGTAAGACAGAAAGATTTGTGGTGAGTTCTGAGGTCTGTTTGTGAGGTGGGTGTAAGAGAGTCTGTTCAAGTGTCAAGAACATTGTCACTTAGCAATTAACCACCCAAGTCACACAATGAACAAGATAGATTGATGGTTACAATGAGACGAGAGAGAGATATTGAGAATAGTAGAGACGAGAAAGGACGAGTAGCTGACTATGCTCAACACTGCACTGTACTGAGAGCAGAGTGGAGACGAAGTGAACAGACTAAAGAACTAACTACAAGCCCCTTGGTATATATGTAAAAGAAGTGAATAGAGAATAAGTGAATAAGTGAGAATGTCCATGGAGATAAGAGTCAGAGGACATAAAAGATGTACATGTCAGATCAAGTGATGGTAACTGTAGACAAGGAAGATGATGATGGGAATATGAGGGAAATGAATAGTAGTTGGGATTAAGAAGTGAAGAAATGAATAGGGAGGTAAATACAGCAGCGATTCATGACAGGTTTTGCACGAATGCACACAAGTTAAACACACACAAAGACTATAACAAGTCCACAAAGATATAACCAACTGTTTCAATTCACAATTTGTAGGCCCAAATGCCTTATAACCAGTTTCACAAAAGGTAACACACAAAAACCAACAAATTTGATTCAACACTGTCAAGGTTGCTGGTACACTCAATGTCAAACCACCCAAGTCACACAAATAAGATTGATTGAGAGTTAAGAGAGATAGAGAAACAAGAGTAAGCTGACTAGGCTCTACACTGTGTAGTATAGTACAGAGCAGAGACAAAGTGAACAAACTAAAGGACTAGCTAGAATGTCTAGTGGTTTATATAGAAGAGCAATGAATAAGCGAGAGGAGAAACATAGGAGAAATTGGGAAAATGTAGGGTAAAGATAGGATTGATGGAATGGAAGATTGATTGACTGTTATTATAGAGTTTGACAGGTTCTATAAGGTTCAAAGTCAGTGATATAAGGTTTAAAAGGTTTATCGAGGAAATGCAATAGACGAGTGATCAAAAAATGGGTTCAATAATGAAGTAGAAGAAGAAGGATGACAAAGAACTGTAGCAGTTCATGACATTACCCCCTCTTTAAGCTGTGCTTTCACCTGGAGCACACGTGTACTTCTCCAAATATCCTCCATGCTGTGGATCCTGCTTGCACCAGGTTTGGCAGACAATATGCATCTGGGTGATCTCAATGGAAAGCTTCAATCATCTCCTTTAATTTCGTCAACCCTGATGCTAGTTCCCATGAATTCTCTGAGTCCGAGTAATCTAACCACTTGACCAAGTACTGCACTCCTCAACAATTTCTAGTTGGCTTTGAATCTAGAATTGCTTCAACGTCATACTCGTTATCCTCTGGTAGTAATTCTGCTGGTTCACCTGGGAAGTTCACTCCATGAGCTTCAGTTTCTTTGTATGGTGATAGTAATGAAGCATGGAAGACTGGGTGAATTCGCCAGGTGCTTGGCAGTTTGAGACAATAGTTGACTTTGCCAATTACATCAGTGATTTCAAATGGTCCATGACAACAATTTGCCAACTTAGCTTTTGGCCTTGTTGTTTTCAAATTCTTTCCATCCAATAGCACTTGATCTCCAACCTTGAACTTCACCCCTTCTTTTATGTGGTCCATGTTCCCTCTCTTAAGTTCTGAAGGCGTTCTTCAACTTTTGGTATGTGTGAAGAAGGATTGATTGAAGGAAAGAGTCGAGGAAGATATCCATGAAGTAACTCGAATGGTGACTTTCCAGTGGCGGAGTGGACTCAAGTATTATGGCAGAACTCAGCGTATGGTAGATATTTGACCCAATCATCTTGGCGATAGTTACAGAAGGCTCATAGGTATTGTTTGAGTTCTTGATTGAACCTTTCAGTCTCACCATCTGTTTGTGGGTGATAAGCTGTACTATAAGCTGAGGTGATACCTAACTTAGCATATATCCCTCTCATGACCTGGCTTGCAAACTGTGGTCCTCAATCCGATATCATCTTGTCCCATAGACCATACTGTTGCCAAGTGTTATTGAACAAAACATCAATAGTACCATCACTATCAATATCCTTTCGGCAAGGAGAAACAAGTACTGTCTTTGTCGACCGGTCTACCATTACATGAATTGTGTTGAAGCTGGAAGATCTGTGATAAAATCTGTGGTAATGGTACCAAAGGGTCATTCTGGAACATTATTTGGGATTAATGGTACATGTGTTGGATGGTTTTGTGCCTTAGTCAATTGACAGGTAGCACATCCTTCAACATAATCATGAACAAATACTGACATACCAGGCCACCAAAATTCTATGCTAACTAGTTCATAGGTTTTGAACCAGCCTGGATGTCCTGCGGTAAGACTATCGTGATGCATTTTGACTATGTCTCTACGTAATTGGTGGTTGTAGGGGACGTAGACTTTGCCTCGGAATAAAATAATCCCTGTAAGTTCTTGACCAGTGAGTGTGGACCATTGTTTAAAATGACTTCAAGAGCACTCACAACTTCCTTGTCTTTCTTTGGACACTCCTTGATTTGTCTTCTCAATTCAGCATCTCCAATTGCAACCACTGTCCCTGGTCTTGTTGCTCGAATTCTGAAGAACTTGGGATCTAGTAACACCCTGTCCTTGTTATTGTCTTCGACCCCCTCTTTATAGTCTGGTCTTCAAGAAAGAGGATCACTTCGATTGAGACTTCCTGGTTTATGGATCAGGATAAAGTCAAATATGATAAGAAACAAAGCCATTCTTGCTTGTTGTCGGCTTAGTTTCTGAGAGGTGGTGAAGTACTCCAGATTTTTGTGGTTCGTAAGGATCTCGATAGTATGTGGTGTGCCTTCAAGGTAATGTCACCAAGCTTCTAATGCCCATATGATTGCCAACAATTCTTTATCATGAATATTGTAGTTTCATTTAGTCTCTGATAAGGATTTTGATAGATAAGCAACTGGATGCCACTTGTCCTCTGATCCTTTCTGTGATAGAATACCTCCTGTGGCATAGTCAGAAGCATCCACTTCCACCTGATATGGTTTAGAATGATCAGGCATTAATAAAACTGGTGAAGAAGTAAACACATCTTTGAGTGCCTGAAAGGCTTTTTCTGCATCCATAGACCATTTCCACAGTTCATCCTTCTTTTTCAGATCGAAAAGTGGTCGAGTGACTTTAGAAAAGTCATGTATGAAATGACAATAAAAGTTTCCAAATCCTAGGAATGATTGAATATCCTTCACATTTCATGGGGTTGGCCATTCGGTAACGCCTTTGACTTTGATAGGATCCATTGCTAATATGTTGTAAGAGACAATGAGACCTAGGAACTCTACTGAGCTGGCTTCAAAGGTGCATTTTTCTGGTTTGGCGTAAAGGTCAAGCACTTGTTTGACCATTTGTCAGTGTTCCTCTAGAGTTTCTGTGAAGATCAAAATATCATCCATGTAATCAACAAGGTCCTTGAAAAGGGTGTTCATCATTGCCTGAAACGTTGCAGGGGAATTCATAAGACCAAAAAACATCACTGTCGGTTCGAAGAGCCCTCTATTTGTCTTGAATGCTGCTTCCCACTCATCTCCTTCTTTTATTCATACATTATTATACTCCCATCGAAGGTCGATCTTTGAAAAAACTCATGCCCCTTTAAGTTTGTTGACCAATTCTGATATGAGTAGTAAAGGGTATTTGTTCTTTATGGTCCCTTTGTTCAATGCTCAGTATGGGGCGTAGCTTTCTGTCTTTCTTTTTAACAAAGAAAAAGGGACTTGCCATAGGAGACTTCGACGGTCTTATGTATTCCTTCTCTAAGTTCTCATCAATGAAGTTGTCAAGTTCTTGTTGTTCATTAGGGGATTAGGGATAGATTTTGCAAGGACAAGGTTCAAAGTCTGGCTTCAGTTCAATAGTGTGATCCCATTCACCACGTTTCAGTAGTTGTTCTGAAGTAAAAACTGATGATATTGGGATGGAATTTTTTTTACCAGTCACTTTGCCAATAAGCTCAGTTTTAAGTGTTATTGAAGGTACCTGTTGGTTACGAGTGACTGCTGACATTCTTAATTCTCAAGGAAAGGTATGCTCACAAGAGGGGTTTAACACATGATATCAATTGTTTGTATACTGTCCAGTGTATTGTACAACTCCTCCTGATGACATAGCAGGGGAGTATTTCAAAAATCCATCATCTTTGCCACAACATCTTTCAAATATACACTAGCTTGTTCCTTTTCTTCTCCTTCCAAACCTTTGACCTTGTTTACCATATCCAAAATATCTTTGATTACATTATGAGAGGGAGATGACGACAATGGAGTTGAAGTTTCAGCTGTCCTAACAGGACAAGGAGGAAAGTTTCGAGAAGTATTTTGAGACGTGGATAACCTCAGAGTATTGTTCAGGAACTTTGGACATTCATTGCTCATGTGTCTGGGTTGCCTAGTTTTTGGAGTCGGTCCCTTTCTTCGGGTGTCAGTTTAGGCAAAGGATTAAAGGACGAGTTAGCACCTGGTCCCATATTCATAAGCGTATTTACACTTGCTACTGTCTGTCCCTGAGAAGGGCCCAAATTCATCCTTGGCGTAGAGAATGGTCTCGAATGTCCTTCTTTCTCTCTTGTTTATCCATTCCAAATGGAGATCCATTGCCCTTTCTCTATACTCGTCGAAGTCCTTTCACTTTGGCCACATTCCTGCTACTGACTTCCAAAGGTCCCTCTGAAGACCTGCTTTATAGAAATCCAGGAGAGCTATTTCTCTGTAGTCTGACTCTTCTCCGTACATATCAAAGATGCTATTATAGCTACTAATGTCTGTTCCCTTCATCCTAGCATTCTTGATCTTATTCTTCGCAACCTCATCAGCAGCAAGAGCTTTGAAGTCCTTCTTAAATCTGTCCTTTATCTCCTTTAACATTTTCCATCGCCTTTCATCTGGTTTAACTTTCACATCCTCCTCATCTCGTTCTGTAATTTGTTGAGTTGCCCAATCTCCTCCTTTCTCTCCTGTGACACCTTGGAGTCCTTGGTGGAGTATCTGGCCTTGTTCTGACATAGGTAGTTGTTAAACAAGGCTAACCACTGCTTCACTTCATCACATTCTCCATTGAAGGTGTCAGGCTTCCTTCCTCATTTGGAAGTACTATTAGAGTTGTTAGGTGCTGCATCAGACATAACTGAATCGTCTGGATCTGATGGATCTGGAGACCAGGAGGGGTTCGGACAATGAGGGGCTACAGATGGTCCTTCAGTAGAAGGATTGTTTGGTTCTGATGGATCGGGAGAAGGATCTCAGGGAGGGGTCAATGGATTATTAGAAGATGGATCTGGCAACAGATCTGATGCAGAAGACAGATCAGGTGGTGTGAGAGAAGAGGGTTCTGGATTTGGTTGAGTGTTTGTAGGGGTAGATGTTCCTTGGTCTGGTTCATTTTCAGAGTCAATGATGGGATGTGCCTTTTGAATCTCTAGTTCCTGATTATCGGTTATAACTTCAAATGGCCGACTAAGAGAAACATTGGGAGGAAGTGTTGTATCTGTTAAGACACAGTAGTTCATGGCAGAACTTCCATGGATTTTCATTGTCATCTGCAATATAATAAGTGTCTTGTTTCAATTTGGGCTAATAAGCATTCTGTTTGTCAACTTGTCATATACTATCTCTACAATCTCTTAGGGCCTTCTTTCTGCCCTTTAAATCACCATGAAGATTCGAAAATAAAGGAGGTAGGTGTGCCATAGTCTGTAAGGGACAGTGTAGGTGTATTGTACTCTTTGAGGAAGAGGGGTCCCATAATCCTAACAACAGTTTCCTTGGTATCGAGGTCGAGGGTGACTTGGATGTACAAATAGACAGAAAGGATCACGTCACCTGGTCCCAATTTCCAAACCCAATGATGTGTACAGATGAAGTTTTGATCGTAGCTCCAAGGATCCACCCAGATGCCTACTGTGTGGCTACACCATTACTCAGTGTGTGGTAGATAGAGTGGAAGAGGGAGAGGAGGTTTTTCATAGTCAGGTGGGCTCTCAGGCAGTTCGAAGCAAATCCAAGAGAATGGGGAAGACAGACTGAAAAGAATATATGAAAGGGGGGACGATTGTTGCTACACTGTTACTCGAAGTACACAGTGGTTCTGCAGTCTACTCAAAGTAGTGTCTGCTTAGCAATTGAAACGTATTTGAATTGCAGGGAGGAAGAACGATGCTTGCAATATGCATTAAATAGTGGTAAAAGGTAAAAGGAGTTGAGAACAATGTTGCAATATGGATGAAATAGTGGTAAAAGGTAAAAGGAGTTGAGAACAGAGATAAGCAAGATAGAGGGGAAAAAGACTCAAATAGTGAGGTGGGTGTATGGGAGTTCATTCAAGTGTCAATGTCAAACCACCCAAGTCACACAAATAAGATTGATTGAGAGTTAAGAGAGATAGAGAAACAAGAGTAAGCTGACTAGGCTCTACACTGTGTAGTGTCATGAATCCCTTCCTGTCTTCGCTTCCAGACCCTGTCTTCCATTCCTTCTACTTCTTTTGTTCTAGATCTCGTCTCCTGGTACCTATGACTTCTATCTTCTTTTATACATCATTTATCTGACTGACAGATCATATCTGCTTCTACTGCACATATTGACATCACTTAGACACATGACTATCATCCTATGGTTGTCTCCATCAGATACCTGCTGATCTAGCTTCGCACTTTTGTATATTTACTACATGGCTTTGTAGATAGGTTCCTTAGTCTGTCCACTTGTATCCCTTAGATCCATACTGCTCAGCTTGGCTCAGTACTATGTTGACATAGGCCCACCTTTGGCTTACTTACTATCCATCTATTCTACTTGTCTTGTCATCGTGGCCTGAGAGTTTACCAGTACCCAGCCTGACCTGTTCTTGACATGTAGTATAGTATGGAGCGGAGACGAAGTGAATGAACTAAAGGACTAGCTAGAATGTCTAGTGGTTTATATAGAAGAGCAATGAATAAGTGATAGGAGAAACATAGGAGAAATAGGAGAAACATAGGGGAAATTGGAGAAATGTAGGGTAAAGATAGGATCAATGGAATGGAAGATTGATTGACAGTTATTACAGAGTTTGACAGGTTCTATAAGGTTCGAAGTCAGTGATATAAGGTTTAAAAGGTTTATCAAGGAAATGTAATAGATGAGTGATCAAAAATGGGTTCAATAATGAAGTAGAAGAAGAAGGAGGACAAAGAACTGTAGCAGTTTGTGACAAACACTATTGATCCACATACTATGTTTATACTTGCACCAGTAGTTGTAACTACTACACATAGTATATAGGCAGTATCCACACAACACAATGCATAGTTAGTAGTGCTTGCTCTGTGTATGCTGTGACTGTGCATACACCATGCATAGTATAGTTTCGGTATGCATATACCATGTGTTGTATACTTTCAGTTCCAATACTCTACATAGGGTCCATACCATGCATTGTCTGCCTTCAGGCATATATGTACTATGCACTGTATGTGGTCAGGTCCCCAGGGTATTTCAGGCATAGATATACTATGCATTGTATGTGTTTAGGTCCCCAGGGCATACATATACCATGCATTGTCTGTCCTCAGGCATAGATATACTATGCATTGTATGTGTTTGGGTCCCCAGGGCATGATATACCATGTATTGTCTGTTTTCAAGCATAGATATACTATGCATTGTATATGCTTAGGTCTCCAGGGCATACAGATGCCATGCATTGTCTATCCTCAAGCATAGATATACTATGCATTGTATGTGTTTAGGTCCCTAGGGCATACATATACCATGCATTGTCTGTCTTCAGGCATAGATATACTATGCATTGTATGTGTTTAGGTCCCTAGGGCATACATATACCATGCATTTTCTGTCTTCAGGTATAGATATACAGTATACTATGCATTGTATGTATTTAGGTCCCTAGGGCATACATATACCATGCATTGTCTGTCTTGGAGATTATGTCATCAGGGATATACTATGCATTGCATGTGTTGAAGTCCCAAGGGCATATAGCATGCATTGTATGTCTTGCTTATTTCTGAAGAGACCGGAAGGTGCATCAAAGATATTAAATTTAGGAGTACCTTTATAATTAAACACAATAGAATACAGAACAGGATAAGATAAATAGGGAATATAATACGGCGGGGATGGGATACATAGGCGCAGCATAGATTATAATATGTCGGGATGGGATAATAAAGGAATACACGACGGGATGGAATAGATGGGGTAGGGATAGGATAAATAATGGGAAGGGGTGAGATAGATAGGGACGGGATACGATACATAAGGATATCATGCCTAAATTGCGCTGTGGGACCTCGTCGCTCGTGCAGGAGGCTCTCCATCAACAGGCTCGCTAGCAGGACACTTAGACCCAGGTTTGTGCCTAAATATGTATGTAATTCAATACAGATCCAAATGAGAAGTAACGAAACCACATACCTCATACTCTCATTCAGACACTCCAAGACCCAAACCACGTCTTTGAGGGCTTCGTCCCAGGCTCTCCGCTGCTCAGGGGTTTTCTGCACCTGGAACCAGTAAAAAAGACAAAGAAGCACAGTGAGCAGACCACATTGGCCTAGACGCTTAATTGCTTCCCATCTATCCTTGATCTTCCTGTCCTCTAACCGGTCATGCACCAACCTCCCCAAAGAATTGCGAGTGCACCAGTTGGGATTGATAATGGACCACCATGTCCACCAAATACCCTCAAACGCCTCTGCCAATTCCATATCCTTAAGGGGTTCGCTCCGGATAGTCTTCCAATCAGCTTCGGCCAGTTAGCATCCGAGAAAAATGCTCGCGGTCCCTTCGGATTCTGAAAACTAAATTTGCGCTCAATATCAATCCATACCTCCAGGCCATGCATCCATTCAAGGCATTCCTTCAGGTCCTTAATACTTGAGAATGTAAGGAACGCAGAACGCAACCACTGGGGGACATCAGATAACAAATTCCTAATCTCTGCACTGATGTCATCAGGAATATCAGGACCGGTACCCACGGAGACAACGCCATCAGCATTTGACACGTCAATGCTGCCAGAATGGGGAGAAAGAGAGCTGGAATGGGCTGAGTCTTCAGGATTGTTTGAGTCACTTCCTGAAGGTTCTGAGCTTGTACAACCTTCAACGTCTTTAGATGGCAAATTGGGACCCTAAGACAACATAATAGGGGGTGAGCTGTCATCGGAAGATGACCTGGACATGCCAGTTGTGGCGGTGGCACTTTTGACAGAGGAAGTTTTGGAGGGAGGAGTGTTGGGAGAGGGACGGCTAGAGTAGGAACTGCGGTACAGTGCTGGAGGTGGCTCAGTGGTTAGGCCAGAATTGTATGGAGCCCAGGCCTTGTCGATTTCGGCTTGTAATTGCTGGATCTTCACCATATTATTAGTGTGCTCGAAGTCCACCATGCTGCTGTAACGGAGTTTGCGGATGGTGTCCTGGCGTATTGACTCAGATGCTGAACTCAGGAAGTCTCTCGTCTCCTTGTGTAACAGCTCTTGACGTGTCTTTTGAAGGACGAGGTTGGTGGGACAGGGTGCTGATCTGGGATTGGTAGGGACCTCCTCAGCATCAGATTCTTCATCGTCGCCTCCAGTCCAATTGTTGCCCTCATCATTTGTTTCCACAACCTCTTTACTGTTCCTCTTCACCTTCTTTTTCGGCTTCTCGGATACCACTTTCTTCGAGCCATCCTTCACTGATGCTCCTGCCGCTTTTTTGGAACGTTTTCGCTTTCCAGTAGATTTAGACGTCTGGGATTTGTCATTGTCCATCATGATGAGCATATCGTTGTCCAAAGGATTTGAAGATGACAAGAGATTGATTGCAGCTGATACAGCATTAGCAGCCTGCACCTCGAGCTCTGCCTCAGTCTGCGGAGCCTTGGAGTTTGCATCTGACCAAGTATTAGTAGATGAATAAGTATTTAATTGTTCTTAAGTACTTCAACACATATCATCTGTTGTAAGAGACAGGAAGGACATCCAGTGACCCATAACCTTTCTTGTAAATTCCTGTTGCCTCCATTCTGCGAAGTTTTGAGGATTTGCACCCATTGTAGTTCCAGAGCAGATCCTGTAATAAGTTAAAATCAAGGTCAGTGTGAAAACAGATCGAAAGATAGCAGACTCACGTTAGTAATGTAAACTCCTCCTTTCCCTATCCTGGAAAGGGAGGAGCCCCTCCTAGGAGGCAGAAACTTAATCCAGTGAGCTGGCAGATAGCATTGAGCAGAGGTTGAATGAACTTGGCGAGGTTGGCGTGGCACCTGAAGAAGAAAACTCAGTGTCTAAGTTCTATTAATAGCAAATACCACGCTACTCACACGTCATGAGGAATGTCACCGAACTGATGTTTTGTAGGATCAAGCACAAACTTGTCTCCTTTCATCAACTGCTTATATGCAGTCAACTTCTCTTCATGCTCTGATGCTATCTCACTCTTGATCCTCTCCCTGACTTCTGCCATCTCTTTTTCATACAGCTCGGCAGCAACTCGGCACTGGAAATCCACTCTGAAGTGTGATTCCAGATTGGAAGTCTTCCATCATGCTTCATACTCCTTGAAGCATTTCTCATGGAAATTGGGATGGCTCATGTAGTACTTATGAGTGGGTATGGACATGGGAGCTTGGCCAACTTTGCAGAGTGTCTTCAGGAAAGGTTCGTAGACCCCTATGTTAGAGCCCTTTGCCTTCCCGGTCTGACGATGAAACCAATTCTTGAGCTCCTAGTAATATATATTAGCACATCCGGTTAGAAAAGTATTGAAGTAACCTACTTGATGACCTTCCTCTCTGATATGTGCCCTAGCAGTGTCTCGTTCAGCCACCAGCTTTGTATAATCCTCCACGTCAAGTCCACTTTCTTCTTGCATCACCGCAACCATTGCGTGAGGGTTGGATGCCGTCGGCACATTCTTCTCAATAGCCTGAAACTTCTCTGGAGTATCATTTGTGTGCCAAGGCCACCTATCAAACCAGCGAGGATAGAAGTTGGTAAGGAAACGAGTTTTCTCTGTCGATTCCAGGCATAGATATCCGACAGCAGCTTCCTGCAAATACTCCAAGTAGACACCTTGTAAATTTCCAGGATTCCCCCCCTTCCATTTAAAGCCTGCCAGGTTGCCACCAGCCACATGTTTTTTCTCGTCGACTGACACATCCTTTTTGCTGTCTAGCACAGTGTCTGAGGCATCTGATCCCCCTTCAGCATCCGTTGATCCAGATACAGCACCAGATTGAGACAGGCTGTAAGATCTATGCACTTTCCTGTACTTTCCTATGGCTTTCCGGTACCCTTTTACTTTCCTGTACTTTCCTATGACTTTCTGGTATAGTCTTACTTTCCAGTACTTTCCTATGACTTTCTGGTACAGTCTTAGTTTCTATTACTTTCCTATCGCTTTCTGATCTTTTCTCTTTTCCTTATTCACACATTCATTTCTGATTTCATATCCAAGCTCCACTATTAATCTCCACAATGGATCCCATCTGGGAACCCGTGATTCATTTCGGATAACTACTGGACAACTCGTATCTAATCTCCAAACCTACTCCACTTTATTTCCACATTGTTCCACTTTGTTTCCACATTGTTCCACATTGTTTCCACATTGTTCCACTTTGTTTCCACATTGTTCCACTTTGTTTCCACTTTGTTCCACAGTACTCCATCCATCTCCAATAGCACCATGTGCTTTTCCTTTATTTCTGAACCATCCCTATCTTACTCCTCTTCATTCCAATAGTTTCTGAAGTAGTACTTAAGCTAGCAACTTTGTAGTAGATAGCTTAAGTGCAAAATCGACAAAGCTGGTCTCCTATCCTTCCTTGATGGTTCCCTAGAGCTTCCCAGTCTTTCCGACTGAAATCCCTATTTATCTTTATAAGCTCTTTCCTATCTGGATCCACTCGGAATCTCCATCCAATCCACTCAAGACTTCCATCTGGGTCCTTGATGTTTCCTAGCATTGGGTATCCGCATAGACTTGACACAGGCTTGGGTTGTGGAGTCCAGTATTAGCTGGACCTTGGGATTGATCCAGTTGATGCCCCCCATCAGTAGACGTAGAGAGTGTTGGGCTCAGTGCCATTCCAGCGGAAGAGTCAGAGGTTTTGTCTGCCTCAGGATTGGCAGTTGGGGGAGTTGCAGAGGGTTTAGGGATGGTTTGTGTCAAGCTAGTGTTGAGCTGCTCAACAGAGATATCAAGAGGAGAGGACATTTTTTTTCACTAGAGAGAGGTGATGGAATGTCGACGGTAAAGCAACACAAAGTCAATTTTTAACAATATGATGCATTGTCAATTTTACGCTGTTCGTTCGCTCGACGCCCACCCTCTTTCCTCCATTTGGATCGGCACACGATGCATGGTTTGTGTTTTACATGGGTCGGAGATTTTAGATCTATCCTTTTACGATCAACTGACACTGGTGCCACAGCGTTGTCATTTCTAATTTGGAAAGCGATTGCTTATACAACCAAAGCTCTGCTAAGTACTTATCCATCTCTACTATGTTTCAGGACCCTAAGTCCCTTTTCTCTCTGTGTCCATCAAAGCTGTGGCTGATATCTCTCTATGCCATAGCTTCTCAACTCCTTCTCCCTCAGACACACAGCATACTGAATATCCACATTCGGAACACATTTGTGTATGCCCAAGCTGATTGAGCTTGAGGGTTGTCTCTCTACGGAAAATAAGTTATCAGTTTAGAGCCACATATGCCAATTCCAGACCTACCGGATACCATTCCCATCACACATGAAATCATACGAGATTGGGATTGACCCTAAAACATTCCAGTACCTCAGTAGAGACTGATGGACGTAGTTCATGTTTGCGTTCCTGCAATCATTGTTACTACTGTCCTGAAAAATGAAAAAAAAAGTTTAGCTATCTTTCACCTTGGGCAATATCCACCGTCATATTATCTGGGTTTTGCTCGGACATGATGATGGTTGATTGAAAGAATAAATTGTAAATTGTTTAACAGCCCTATCAGGGTCTGTCTTGCATATTCTCGCTACAGTTCTATCATTTTTTTATTCCCATCCTCTTCGGAAGCCATAGCCAACCCTTGGGCTCCTCTTGCCTATATCACTCCTGAATATGTAATAACGCCACACTACACAGGTATTATTTTCACTAGCCCTATCGAGAACCATGCCATACTTCTTATTTTTTACAGTTCCATTACTTTTATATACTCATCCTTTTCAGAAGCCATAGCCACTATATCACTCCTCAATATGTAATAATGCCAACACTACACAGGTATTATTTTCACTAGCCTATCGAGAACAATGCCACACTGCATAACGTCATTAACAGCACTACATGAATTTTTTTCTCCTCCTTTTTTAGAATCCATCTCCCACCCTGGCCCTATCAAGAACAATGCCACACTGCCCAAGGCCATCAGCAACCCTACTCTCAGTAACGAGAACAACGCCACACTACTCAAGGTCATCGGCAATGCTACTGCTCTCAGTAGTGAGAACCACTCGGAAGCCTCAACTACGGAGTCAACTTCATGTTGTTGGGTTGTAAGTCCACGTCGAGCTGCTTCGCGCATGATTTCATCAACCTCCTCCCTGTTAAATGTAATAATTAGTTTCTGCTTGCTGAACAAAAAAAAATAATTACGGTGTGAAGACCCCATTCTGTCTGGACTCAACACTCACAGCCCACAGAGGTGGTCTAGGTGAAGAAACTGGTTGTCGAGGTGGAGACTCAGGGCTGTAAAAGGCTGTGGCCACACGTTTTTTGGAAGGACTCCCATGATGACTCCGAGCAGAAGAGAAAATGTCATGACAAGGAGACTCAGCCACATGCCTGGTTGATGTACCGGCTACACGAGTTGGGGTAGCTGAAAGGTTGCCATAAATCATTGTGAAGAATACGTTGTAAATCTGATGACTTACCAGGAGCATGCACATGCTGACGTGCAATTGACAGAGCACACACGTTGTTATGAGGCGGAGAGACAGAGCGAGGTGGTGGGGTACTTTGAACAGGGTTATAGACTGTCCCATCCTGCATATCAGCTGGGTGATCATGATGGCTGAGGCAATACTGCTTCCAAGCCTCCACCGCCTCTTCCCATGAGTGGAAACTCTGGTGAAGTGCACCACTAACTTTGTTGGTTCTTGCACTGACCTCACCCCTAATACTAGTCAATGAAAAAGGATAGTCTGAGTCTACACAGACCACTCACCAGTCCCTGTACATCCCTGCACTGTCTCCAGTGTACAGAATATAAAACTTGGCACGCTTGAGAGGTTGTCTGCTGTCCTCGGTCTCCCTGGTATGATGTCCAAACAGTTGAGGGGTACAGGTAGGGTGAGGAGTCTGGAGGGGATTCATCTGCATATCCAGACTGGCAGGCTGCTCCCAGAATTCGTTGTCGCTGGTGATTGTTGTAGGAAAAATTTGGTCATCGCTGTCACTATCCGAATGGATATGTACAAGCATGTGGCACACCACATGAGTCTTAAGCCACTGTTCTAAGTCTGGAATTCCAGACCAGAACGAGTAGAGGCTTCGCACCTCATAATGGGCTTGTCCACCATATGCAAGCCTTTCTTCAAGGATTTCAATCTTCATTATTGTCCATATCCCATGTATGTCTATAAAACATAGTAGCAATCAAAAAGATATGTTAAAGGTTTGTGGGTTACTTATCTAGTCTGAGACTGTAAAGTGTAGCAGAAACTGTGTTTTCAGGATGACTTTACTCTGAAATTATTTGCAAACTCGGACCTATAAAGAATTCTATGGAGTAATCATACAGTAATAGTCAGTATTTAAGTCTTAAACTAAAAGATAGCGAAGAGAAATGCACGAATGAAGGAGTGCGTGGTGAAATTCAGTCGCTCGTGGTGAGATTCAGCCAATGCTGCAATAGGGGCTTTTCGTCAAATTGACTTTACTCTGAAATTATTTGCACACTCGGACCTATAAAGAATTCTATGGAGTAATCATACACTAATAGTCAGTATTTAAGTCTTAAACTAAGAGATAGGGAAGAGAAATGCACTCCTTCGTTCGTGCATGGTGAGATTCAGTCGCTTGTGGTGAGATTCAGCCAAGGCTGCAATAGGGGCTTTTCGTCAAATTGAAACGTCATGCTTACACATCAATGTCATCCTTTCATTGTGTCACCCATGGCACTGTATTCTCCTCCCGAGGACTTGCAACTTCGATTGTATGGCTTCAAGAGCGGGGGATCGAGGAAGAGGACCAGGAGCTGTACTTGGTGATTCGTAAGCGGCAACAAGCAAAATGGAAAAAGTCACTGTGGAATGCAAAATACTACAACAAGTGAGTGATATTCTCTATGAGATGAATTACTTTCTTGAGCTAGGGATTCTAACAAGAAGCATCGCCAAGTAATTAGTCAATTATCAGCTCCAGAACAAGAGGAACTACGGTCTCGATGACAACACTCTGCATCCATGTACCGCTTTTGGAACTGAGAACTTTTGGCTTTGAAGGAAAAGGCTCATCGTGCTCGAAACAAGCAGTCTAAGTAAGTCTCACTGGCTTTCATTTCAATGTAGGCACTGACTGGCTCAGGGAGCTTGTTTCCCAATTTGCGTAAATCCATGTAGATATTTGAAATTTTATTCTCAGCTGGGAAGAGCCTCCAGTTGCATCATCCTTTGTTTGGAAATACATACCTAATGCAGGGGATCGGATTGGTATGAGTAAGTAAGTATGATATTCAATTATTATCTGGTCGCCGCTCAAGGTGAGAATTGCCACCGGCGTGAGCTGCAGACAGAGTGAACATTTGAACGTTTGATAGTACCCTTATTACGCATAAGTACAGTAAAATTATAAGAGAAGGAGTTTGGCAGGTAAAAGCGGGTTCTGCCATACGAAAAACTACACATTAAGTATCTACTACGCATCGTAAATATATTGGGGTTGGAAGCTATGCCTGGGAACTTCAAGAAGTCTCATCAACGATGTCACTGCGTAAGATTGTCAAGACAGCACGTACTCCAAAAACTTCTCAACCCCCAGCTTCTCAAACGTTTACAGATCTCTCAGTCTCTACCAATGGCTGCCGTACAAAACGTAAGGAAATTGAATTGCAAGAAATACCAGAAGCCATAAAAAAGCGCAAAGAAGACAGCCTCATATTAGAGTCGGAGGATTTTGTTTATGGAGACGCATATGAGTCAGCCTTTGCCCAAATTCCCAAAGAAGACCTGCAGCAATTGTTGGAAGGGATTTCAGCCATTAATTATGTGGTCGAGGAGGTCAACGTCAGGAGACGGTACCTAACTTCGGTAAGTTGTGCTATTGAATAATTTCAGCCATCTCTTACCAGACTTTAGGATCGACCTCTGCAAGAATGGACCCCCTATTGGGATGAATATTTGGCTGAGATGGTCCGGAATGAAGGCAGGGGAGACTACTCACCAGACTGGGGTAAGGGGCCACTGCTTCGCATGGCAAATTACGAGGCCCCTTGCTTGAAGTGTTGGATAGCAACGTTAACAGCCCACTTGCTGTTGTTGTCATTACTGTCATCACTGTCGTTGCTGCTGCAAGTGGGGATGGCGTGCAAGCTCGGTTTATGGTGGTAGTGAAAGCGAGTCGACACAGGTCGACTCGCTGGCAATGTCGTAGAGTAGATACCGGTAATGGAAAGGGGTGGGAGATTGAAGCCGTGGTAAAATTTGCAACTCAATTGGAAAGTCATGGGGTCTCCACCTAAGTTAACTCGGCCTTTAAGAGGCCTCGTAACATGTGTCTTCACTGTCAAAGGGATCAGGCTCAACAGCCATGCACGGCTCCGGTCTATCGTTGCAGAGAGTGTATCTTCCTGGGACTCATGTGTGAAGACTGCTGCAGGAGTTACCATGAGTATCGGGCCTTGGATATAGTGGAGGTGCGTAGGATAACTTTTTCACTGTTTTTTTGTCTAAAACATTAGTTTCAAGAAATGGAATGGCAGTCATTTCGAGGTGATACCCTTGAAGAGTTTGGGCATCAAGATACAGCTAGGACACCAGTTTGGTTCTGTCTGCCTGAATCCTCGCCCTGTATCAGGTTTTACGGTAATGCATACAAATGGCATCCACCAGGTCAACCTTAGCTATTACAACTGTGTGGACAAGAGCAAATCCGGTGAATGGAGGCAACAACTTATGTGAAGACAGCTATATCCAGCCACTCATCTGGATCCTTGGACTTGTGTGACATTCGAGCTGGTCAATAATTTTCATATCTCGACCTTGCAAGGAAAGGTCACATTGTATGATTATTATAATGGGCTGGAAAAGCTGCGTAACCATGGAGGACTCAAGAGGACCAAGGTAGGTCAATTTTGGTTAATCTTGGATGTTTTTGGTTGCCTGACAGAGTGCCCAGGACCGATATAAGTCTTTCACTCGTATTGTGTGGGAATGGCTGCATCTTAAGATGCTTAAATGGGCTGGAAGAGGAAACAATGGGTCTAGGCCTATTGAGGAAACTCGGAACGGAGAATGAGGTATTCGATGTATCGCATGTCCTCAAGTTGGAGCTAATCTGCCAGAAAACTGGTTAGATGTTGTTGAGGATACAAGGTAAGTTTACTTCTTAACAATCTATCCAGTGGGCTGACTGAGCATTCAATTGCCCTTTAGATATAAGTATTGGCTATATCTCGCAATGGATGCCTGTTTCCGACTTAAACGTCGAACGGTCTCGTCAGATGAATGTGATCTGGGGTTGGGAACAGGGATGGCATATTATGTCAAGCAGAAACCTTTCAAGGAATTTTTATCAACAATCAACGACCAGGACGAGGTGGGTTTGAATTGATTCATCCTTGACAGGGACTGAATTGAATATCCGTCAACAGATGTCAACTTGCAATGGATTGCAGACTCTTGAACAAGCAAATACCCAAAATTCCCATGGATATGCCTCCTCAGGCTGTGGGTTGGGAGTATGTGCTCAGCATGAATTTGTACAGATAAATGGAGTGGTTGATTTACAGAAAGGAGAAAGGTATGTACTAGAACTATCAGTGCATAATTATTAGGATACTGATTAAGGTCCTACAGGTATGCTAACATGGACTATTGTCTTGGCTCACTACTTCGCCACCATCACGCTAGTTTAACAAAAGTCCAATCCTATGACATTGCCTGTCAGTGGCATAAACATCTGGTCAAGCGTCTGCTTGAGCTGCCTCCACTAGTCTGACTCAACCTCGCATTACATATAATCTATTTCATTGTCCCGAAGCTCCACATCTATGGTCACCAAATGCTCTGCCAGCTGAGATTCTCCCTGAATTGGTTGTGGGGTGCCGGAAGGACAGACAGTGAGGGTATCGAGAGGCCATGGGTGCACATGGGACCAGGATCACGACATGATAGTTTGGATGATCACTGGGGGCACTGGAACTGGGTGAAATTAGTAGGATTGGGTAAGATTGGTTTATTATTGGCTTACAAATAGCGTCGAGCTGATAAAATTGTATCAGGTACATTGTTGCTGTGCAGACTGCTAACTGCTATTTCCGAGAGGATTTTTCAGTCCAGGTCACTACAAGAATTCACCAAGCAGCAGGGGAAGGTTACAGAGGAGTGGGAGGGGATGATTAAGGCATGGGAGGTGGAGTTAATTCTCCCATCTGTGGATTGTAGAAAAGTAAATCCTTACGAAATGCCTAAATCCGGTGTGTATAATTTTGTGGCTGCCCATTGTCGCCGCACACTAAGCATAAAATTTGTAGGAATGACAGAGAGTGAAGTTCACCTCGAGCTTTTGACCATCGAAGCAGCACGGGAGGCATCAGGAATTCCAGCTATCCACAACATAAGCCCCAGTACCTTCATTAAGTTGGGGCTTGACATCAAGGAGCATGTAAAAGAACCGCTGATTTGGTTCGGGTTCAGGAGACTCTAAGATGATTAAGTAGTGAGAAAGGTACTGAATCAAGGCAAGCTTTCGCGTTACCGTGAAATACCAGGTTCTTGAGCACTTGGTGAGCACGCAGGCGTCAGTCAAGATCAAGAAACAGCACACTAAGCAAGCTTGCGCATTACTAAGGATGCCGACTTACAATCAGTCAAGATGTAAGGTTCAAATACAGATGTGTATTGCGAGGTAGGATAAAGTTATTACAAGAGTACATACCAAGATACTTATATATGTAATTAGTGAGTCATTAGAACTATCTAGAATAGAACGGAACTTTCATCAGAATGTTGTAGAAAAGGAAAGAAAGAAAGAGAAAACGCATGCCCGAAGCATCAATTACATTGCAAGTACGGTAAATTGAGATGTAGCAAACTCAAAGAAACAGAATACAAGATACTTACATCGTTCCATTACAGAGCAGCAGTGAGCACTCCATTAGCTGACAATATGCAGGCGCAATCTCAAGCTAGACATAGTGGACAAATCATGCAAGCCCGAGACTGCCAATCAAAAATCAACATTGCTACAACGTCGTACTAAGATCTCAAGAGCAATTGGTCGCTTCTGAGCAGTTCAAGCGACATACATGCCTGCTGCCCTTCAACTGGTTGCCACGGAGCCATCCAAGCAATCCCACATTGAAGATGTCAAGTTGTATCTTCCCTTGCAGCTTCCATCAGCTATCCTGGCATCAGGGTGCCATCCCACTCTTCCAGAACTCGAGCGTAAAATCTGAGAGGCTCAACTACGAAATTCTCTCAACCAGCTCTGTAACTATCTGCACATGAAGTCACGACTACTGACTTACAGGACACCTAATGTGGCGCATCAGGGTGCCATTACCTGATCCAGGGGTATATTCAATCAGAACCAACATCAAATCACTGGCGACGCGAAAATATCAGCATTCATAGAAGGCATTGAGGGATCTGATTGGGGAAGAGCAGATGACATGGCATGTTTTACGAGATGAGGACGTCCGTTTGATGAATGGGGTATTGCGAGGAAGCAGAAGTCCAAAAAACAGACAGAAGCAGGTGTGACAGTAGCAGGGAGGGCTGCTCAGGGTGATAATGAGTCGGAGGAGGAAGAGCCGGCTGACGAGGAGGTGCAGCTGGCCAACGAAAGGGCTATCCGATTGCATTGTGCTCAGGATATGACAGGGGAGGGGACGAGGGAATTGTCGTGGATTTGGCAACACAGTGGAACCGGGGAAATTGTGGACAATGAGGTTTTCAAGGAAAGTAAGTTTTTGTATTGTTCAGCTTAGGGCTCTACTGAATGAAATTGTATCTATGAAGTCATCCATGTAGAATGGTGTAAAGCCTATTCGTGTACACATAGATGGATGGAAGAAGTGGTTTTCGTGAAAGAAGAGATGCGACGGTGCATGGAGAGTCTACGATATAGCATCAAAGAATGGGAGAACTGGAAAAAATATGAAGGGCCACTGGCAGTGGGAATTGAGCAGTGGAAGGATGAGTGGAGGATTAAACAGAATTATGTGGGGCCGTTGGCAATGGGTAGCAATGCAGCTCACGCTGAGGGAGTGGCTGCATACGCACATAGTCAGGTGGCAATGTATCAGGAGATTTTGGAGAGGTTTAGTAATTTGTGGGGTTGAATTGAGCAGAAGGAAAATGACCTCAAAGCAGGTAAGGACTTGTCTGTGGTAATGAGAATGTCTGTGCAGCAGTTGTGCGAGGACTCTGATGATTCTGATCACGATGAAGAGCATGGCGAGTACAAGGCTAATGCAGATTACGATATAGAGATCATCGCAGATGAGGAAGATGAGTATTAACATTTATTCATTTATGTAGATTTGAAGGTTTGGTAGGATCACTACGCATAGTATATTCATGGGTGTATGTATTTGAAGGTGGTGAGGTTCACAATGCGTAGTATGATTCAATAATGTTTATATTAAGTGCTTCCAGAGGATGACCATCCAACTATGCATGGTGAGCTGCATGAGCAATGTCGAGTTTTTCCGTTGACCCATTCTATTATTGCGCCGTTGTTCGGAAGTATAATTTGATGACCATTATAAGTGCTTCCAGGCACGGTGAACCACACGGGGAATGCCGAGATATATTATGAAGGGGGGATCGGCCAGCGCTGAAATGTTTTGAGTCCAAAGTTCAAGAATTTCCAAGAAAAGTAATGTAGAGTGTAAATTATTCTATAGCATTGACTCAGAGCTGTAATCAATATACATGAGAAGAATTAGACAGTGCTTTACAGCTCTATTAACTTGAAGTACAATACAACAATAGGAGCACAACTTCTCGATTACCGTATTGATTACCATACACCCGGAAAAAATCGGAAAATGTTTCGGAGAAGCAGCGTACTCGCACTCATTCTTTGGCGTCGTAATGCATGGTATATCGGTGGGACACTGACTCACTATGCGCTGTATGACAAAATAATTTAGATACAGATGGGCTCACTACGCATTGCATAATACAATCTTACTATGCATGACATAACGCAATAGTTCCAAGAATATAGGTACAGTAAGGCTCACAATGCATAGTATTGTACAATAAATTTTAGACACAGATGAGCTCACAATGCATAGTATGATACAATAATATAGGTATAGGTGGTCTTACTATGCATGGCATAACACAATAATATAGATTTCACTATCCATGGTAAAACACAAGAATATAGGGACAGTTGGGCTCACTATGCATAGTACTTATGATAGCCAGACACAATAATATAGATTTCACTATGCATGGTAAAATACAAGAATATAGGTGCAGTTAAGCTCACTATGCATTATGTGATAGCATAACACAATAATATAGATTTTGCTATGCATGGCATGACACAAGAATATATATTTCACTATGCATGGTAAAATATAGGTACAGTTGGGCTCACTATGCATAGTATGATAGCATAACACAGTAATATAGATTTCACTATGCATGGCATGACACAAGAATATATATTTCACTATGCATGGTAAAATACAAGAATATAGGTACAGTTGGCTCACTATGCATAGTATAATAGCATAACACAATAATATAGATTTTACCATGCATGGTAGAATACAGAAATATAATATAGATTTCACTATGCATGGTAAGATACAAGAATATAGGTACAGTTAGGCTCACTATGCATAGTATCATACAATAATACAGGTACAGATCAACCTCTACATACTACGCATTATATCATACAGAGTACTGTCAGTATACTATGTGTAGCAGTTACAGCTACAGCTGATACTTGATGTGAGTGAGGTAAATTTGGTAGAAGCATAGTCCGTGTTTCGCAGTCTCTACAGCTAGTGCTAGTGAGATGACCAATACTCTACAGTACATGGCTTGAGTAACTACAAGAAATACCTAGTCCTTTTATACTACTCGCAGCTATTACTATACAGTTCTACATTTCTTTTTAATGTCTGCTAAAAGGTACATAAGAAAACAGAAATATTAGTCTAATCACCAGTCCATGCTTGTTCATACTACTAGATTAAGTAGGTACTTTCTAATTAGGGTATCTAGGAAATGTAGAATATTATCTAAAACTAATAGGGCTTTCTATGTTCCCTTTGCTGCATCTTCTTGACTAAGAGTACCTTTCTGGAACTGGCAGCCATAGTCATTCTGACTCACATAGCTCCACCATCCATGCTGGGCTCCACTTGTATGATTCACATTCCTTATAGGCTTGTGTAGTCTTTGCTTATTCCTCCTCTTATGTTTTTCTGGCACTACTATAGACTTAGTGTCAATAGACCCCATTTCTAGTATACCGCCAGTTTGTAGTATAGTTTCTCTTATAGCTGAGTCCTGCTCTCTATAGGGTCCTACATATCTTTGGTAGTCACACTTGCACCAATGGGAATGCCTCAGTCATCAGGCACACATCTTGCTGATCTTACTGCTGCATTTGGAAATATCTTTACCCTTTTGGGTCTTTCTCATTATGACTCATTGATTAGATCACATACTGGTGGTAATGAACTATGGGCTTATTCCTTCACTGCTAGTCCATCCCTTTAGTACCATACACTGGGTGCAAATACTTGTAAATCCTCTGCTTTACTGAGGTTTTACAAGAGTATTACACCAAGCCAATCAATATGTAAGACTCCTTGTCATACATTAGTATTACAAGAGACAGAAAAAATTAGAACAACCTTGTATGACCATTGTAAGTCACAAAGAAATACCATGGACTTTCCGTGTGACTTGCTGTCACTGTATACCCTTGGTGGATATACTGTGGAATTACACAGGAATTTCAGAGTGACTTTTTGTCACAATATGTCATGTAGTAAGACACATAGGAAATACTGGAGTATTTCGGTGTGACAGATAATCACAGTATGACAAACAGTAAGGCAAGAGAGATTTACAAAGGACTTACAAGGAAGCAAAATCTGCAGGAAATTTACAAAGTGACAATCAAGTCACAGTAATACACTTGTAAGACTAGCTGTATTATGAAGGAATTACAAGAAACATTTGCTACAAACACTAGTAAATCCTCAGCCTTACTGGAGTATTACAAGAGTATTATGGGGAACCAATCAATATGTAAGTTGGCTGGACTTACAAGTGTATTACAAAATAGACAAAAAATGAGGACTATTCTGAAAGACCATTGTAAGCTGCAAGGACATACCATGGACTTTCAGTGTGAGGCTTTGGCACAGTATAGCATTGAAGAGCATACAGTGGAATTACAAGGTGACTTTTTTGTCACAGTATGTCTTCTTGTAAAACAGAACTGAAATACCAGGGTATTTCGGTGCGAGATAATGTCACAGTAAGACAATTTGTAAACCAAGTAAAATTTACAGAGGACTTACCAGAAGGTAGAACTTGAAAGTCTTGGGTAAGACTGCTCATATTTACACTGAATTTACGGAGGACAACTGTGTCACAGTAATACCCTAGAAAGACTTGTGATTTTACAAGGGAATTACAAGATGCAGGTTTTAAAAGTCTATCTTGTAAGTCTCTGGAAAAAACCTGGATGCTAAATGGAGAATATACAGTGTGACAGACAGGTCACAGTAAGACACTTGTAAGTCACAAGACATTACAATGAATTTACTGAAAAGTGACTATTTTGTAAGTCATCATGTATATCCAATGGACTTACAAGAGACTTGTTGGATGGATTTGCAGTGCATGTCAATTAAGTAATACAGAAGGGCTTACTGAAAATTTACAGGATGTAATACAATGAATTCATTCAACCAGGTTAATTAAATTTTACTAAATATAAATAGACAGCGCAGGCTGGACAGGAAAGGGGCAGACTACTGTGTCTGCCTTGTCATCTTTGTCTGCTCAGTCTGTTACATCTGCCCCATCTGCCTTGTCTGCTTTGTCCTGCCTCGTCTGCCTCAACGAGGCAGACGGGGCAGACAACGCAGACAACGCAGACAACGCAGACAACGCAGACAACGCAGACAACGCAGACAACGCAGACAACGCAGACAACGCAGACAACGCAGACAACGCAGACAACGCAGACAACGCAGACAACGCAGACAACGCAGACAACGCAGACAACGCAGACAACGCAGACAACACAGAGACGACGCAGATGACGCAGACGACGCAGACAAGGCAGGACAAAGCAGACAAGGCAGATGGGGCAGATGTAACAGACTGAGCAGACAAAGATGACAAGGCAGACACAGTAGTCTGCCCCTTTCCTGTCCAGCCTGCGCTGTCTATTTATATTTAGTAAAATTTAATTAACCTGGTTGAATGAATTCATTGTATTACATCCTGTAAATTTTCAGTAAGCCCTTCTGTATTACTTAATTGACATGTACTGTAAATCCATCCAACAAGTCTCTTGTAAGTCCATTGGATATACATGATGACTTACAAAATAGTCACTTTTCAGTAAAGTCATTGTAATGTCTTGTGACTTACAAGTGTCTCACTGTGACCTGTCTGTCACACTGTATATTCTCCATTTAGCATCCGGGTTTTTTCCAGAGACTTACAAGATAGACTTTTAAAACCTGCATCTTGTAATTCCCTTGTAAAATCACAAGTCTTTCTAGGGTATTACTGTGACACAGTTGTCCCTCCATAAATTCAGTGTAAATATGAGCAGTCTTACCCAAGACTTTCAAGTTCTACCTTCTGGTAAGTCCTCTGTAAATTTTACTTGGTTTACAAATTGTCTTACTGTGACACTATCTCACACTGAAATACCCTGGTATTTCAGTTCTGTTTTACAAGAAGACATACTGTGACAAAAAAGTCACCTTGTAATTCCACTGTATGCTCTTCAATGCTATACTGTGCCAAAGCCTCACACTGAAAGTCCATGGTATGTCCTTGCAGCTTACAATGGTCTTTCAGAATAGTCCTCATTGTTTGTCTATTTTGTAATACACTTGTAAGTCAAGCCAACTTACATATTGATTGGTTCCCCATAATACTCTTGTAATACTCCAGTAAGGCTGAGGATTTACCAGTGTTTGTAGCAAATGTTTCTTGTAATACCTTCATAATACAGCTAGTCTTACAAGTGTATTACTGTGACTTGATTGTCACTTTGTAAATTTCCTACAGATTTTGTTTCCTTGTAAGTCCTTTGTAAATCTCTCTTGCCTTACTGTTTGTCATACTGTGATTATCTGTCACACTGAAATACTCCAGTATTTCCTATGTGTCTTACTGCATGACATATTGTGACAAAAAGTCACTCTGAAATTCCTGTGTAATTCCACAGTATATCAACCAAGGATATACAGTGACAGCAAGTCACACGGAAAGTCCATGGTATTTCTTCGTGACTTACAATGGTCATACAAGGTTGTCCTAATTTTTTCTGTCTCTTGTAATACTAATGTATGACAAAGGGTCTTACATATCGATTGGTTTGGTGTAATACTCTTGTAAAACCTCAGTAAAGCAGAGGATTTACAAGTGTTTGCACCCAGTGATATGAAAGCTGAGCTTTCTAGGAACTCATACATATATACTTTGTCCTACTTATCTATTCTTACTGTCTTTAAAAGACTATATTCCTTCTGTTTTGCTTACTAGCGAGGTATTGCTTGTTATACCGCAAGTTCAGACATAGTCAGTTACTCTCTGATTATGGTGCCCTTCTAAACCAGTCATCATTTAGCACTAGAATCTGGGTTGTATAGCCTATGCATTTCTTGCCTGTGAATAGGGGCTTCACTTTCCCTTGAGTTGCACTGGTGGTACTAAGCGTGTTATAGTAGGAATTTGTTACAAAGTCTTTATAGAACTTTGTATAGTATATAGGGTGGATCTGCTACTATAACTGAAGCACTGTACACATCAACCATAGTACTTAGAATAAACATATCCTATTCATAAGTACTTAGCTTTATTGTACTGGTGCATACACTTAGTCCACTAGCACGGACTCACTCTAGTCCTTTTATACCAATTGAAGTGGTGAACCAGCTTTCTAACTGCCAATTAACATTTCTATACATGAATTTTCTATGGCGTATCACTTCAAATTTCCAAATTTCCTTCTAACGTCAATTCTTCCCTTCTTAGTCTTGCAGCATTGTCTACCACTGCTGCTGTTCCTGGGGGTCCCTGTTCACCTCTATCTCCACACTCTCCTCTTTCTCCCAGTGGTCCTCATTCCCCTCTTTCTCCTCTTGGTCCTCTTTCTCCCCTTGGTCCTCAGACCTGATTGTCATCATACCTACGATAAGGGTCATTTGGGTCATTTGGATCCAGAGGTCCTCCTGCCACCACTGTAACCATATTTTCTTCTTCCAGGGCTGGTGTAAATGAATCTTCTGGTGTGGATGGAGTTTCTGATGGTGGTGGAGGTGTTGGGGCTGAACCTGATCTTCCTCCTCCTGAAGGTGGTGGAGGCAGTGGTGGAGGTGGTGGTGGAGCAGATCCTCCTGCCCCTGAAGATCCTTCCCCTCTCATTGGTTGTTTCCCTTTTAAGTAAGACAGGATTCTCAGAGTGTCACTCAAAGGGGTATGAGTGTGATGGCTTGCTGGGTGGCATGTAGTTACTGATGGTAACTGCCCACTTTTTGAACCAGAGGCTTCTCCTGATGGGTTTAGGTTTGAAACCATTTCTACAGTAGCCACCAACATTCTGTTTCTCCCTTGATTGATGGCACTTCTTGCTCTAGTCTGTATGGCTTCAAAGCTTGCCCTTTGTTCAACAGGTCCTCGGGGCCTACTGTTGAATTCAAGTCTTTGCTGAGCCATTCTAGGTACTGCTGGTGTATGCACGTAACCCTCGTTTTGTACTTGTCCTGGTCAAATGCAACCATCCATGGGAGTGTCAGACAGTTTGTAGATATGTATTTGTTGTGGTTGTCTATGTATTCTGACTGGATTTCTAATGTGCTCCTGAGGTCTGGTAGTGGTAGTATTGGGGCTTCCCATTGTTTTTCCTGATGGTATATTATCAAGGTGTGGTGGTACTTGATATGGTTCCGTTATCTTGGGACATGTATCATTAGGTAGTGTTAGAGGTGAAATAAGTTCCTCTGCTACTGGGTTTGTTGGCCGTAAGAGAGTTTGGGGTGAAGTCTCCTGCCTTTGAGAAGTTCCTAGTGATAATCTCCTCCCTCTTCTTACTCTTTCACCTTCATGTGGGTCTTCTGAAGAAGTGTCGGAGATTACTATTACTGGTAATAGGTGGCTTCTGTAATTAAGTGCTAGGAACTACACCCAAACACAAAACCTTATACAAATGTAAATGAGATGAGTGTTCTGAGTAGTCAGAGTACTCAAAATCCCAGTTTACTTGTACTATAAGTACTTTTGATCAGGGTTTTTCAGTGAAGTTAGTGCTTAGCATGCAACACAATAAACACAAGTTTAACACCATGTTACAATGTGAACAAGTTCCATGGCTACACACACGCAGTACTTGCATAGGACTATCTAATTATTTATTCATCTCCATAGCATTGTGCAGGATTGCACAGTAATGTGCAGCAATGCACAGTGTAGCACAGGTATATACAGTAGATATGTAGGTATATAAGACTTAGATGCACACTCATGTACCTTAGCTTGATATTTTGTATGGAGTATTAGTCTCAGACAGACTCATTAGTGTCACAATTATCAACACCCCCCACCAACAACTTTATTCAGCCACTCGTACCAACTTTACTACAGGTATATCACCACTTTATTCATACACTACGTACTACCACGACAGCTCACCACAATGCTCACCACAATGCTCACTGTGCTTCTGCCCACTAGTGGCCCCTTGAGGAAGGTCTCACATCATCCAAAACACCAGTCATTGGCATCAGGTTTTGGTCAATTTGTAACACACCAAGGGGATCAACGAGTCCCAAATCAAACACTTGTAGGCCACAGTTGCCTTAAAATCAAACACTCTTGACAGTTAATAGACCAAAGGTCAACACAACAAAATGTTCAATTTAAACTCTATTATATCCAACACAATGTTTATACCCGTAGAGAGTGCAGTTAAGTTTGCTTAGAAGCTTTAGTCCATGTTTCATGCCCTCTACTATTGCTAGCAAGATCTGATACTCTACAGTACGTGGCTTGGGTAGCTACTTGTAATATCTGATCCTTTTATACTACTCACAGCTACAACTATACAGTTACTTATAAAGGTACATAGAGAAAATACAAAACAAATCGAAAAGTCCGTTAGCGAGTTCTACCTATTTCCTCACAAGTAAAGACTTGCTTATTAGGGTATATGGAAACTGTCCAATATTATCTAAATATTCATAGGAACTTTCTTCAGTCCTCTTTGTAAGCCATCTGGTGTTTCGTGTACTGTCCTGGTTAGCAAGCATTGCATCTATGACTCAGAATGCTCCAATTATGACTGCTAGGTCCCTCATATGTGTCCTTATGCTAGGGGCATAGGGTTTTCTCGTAGTTTCTTTGTTCCATTCAGTTTTCCTTTCCCTTTTCTCCAATCTTGCTTTATACATGTTTTATGCATTGCCAGCAGTCTACTGCTTAGTCCTACATATGAGTCCAGCTCTTCTGCAGTCCCATTCGCATACTTATTCATCCTTCAACACTTTCAACGCCTAGCTAGACACTTACTGATGGATTTATCCTTATCCAGAAACACCGTTACCCATTTGGGTTGTATTCCGATCGTTCAGATGTACTGCGACTTAGCGCTGTGTAGAGACGTCCATTCACTATCCCCTCTGTACTGATGGATAGCTGGAACTCTCTGGGATCCTGTACATATATACTTTGTCCTACTTTTATCCACATGTACCCTTTACAGATACTTAAGATTCCTTTGAAGCCATCTTAGTACTACAGGATTTGCTGATACATAGATCTAGACCTAGTGTGCTTGTCCACGTGTCTGATCTTAGCACTGTCTTCCCTGATCGACCTTTTGGCCGAGGATTGTGCTGCCTATGCATTCCTATGCCCACTAATAGGGGCTATCTCACACTTCACTGTCCCTTTGGATCATGCTAGCGGTACTAGTTGTTATAATAGGATTCGAAAGCCTTTGTAGGCTATCTGTCAAGGTTGCTAGTACACTCAAATAACCACCCAAGTCACACAACCAGAGAGCAGATACAAGACAGATAGATTGAGAGAGTTATAGATGAAGAGATAGACGAGTAAGCTGACTAGGCTCTACACTGCATAGTAGTAGTACGGAGCAGAGATGAAGTGAACAAACTGGGGAATCAGTTACAAAAGATCTTGAGTATATATAAGAGTTGTGAAGGGATGGGAGAAAGTAAGTAAAAATAGAATAGTGCCATATGGTTAAGAAAGATAGGAAGATAGGAAGATTGATAGACAGTTATTATAGAGTTTGACAGGTTTTATAAGGTTCAAAGTCAGTAATATAAGGTTAAAAAGGTTCATCGAGGGAATGCAATGGATGAATGATCAGAGAAAGGGTTCAATAGTGAAGTAAAAGAGGAAGGAGGGCAGAGAACTGTAGCAGTTCATGACACTATCTTTATTATTCAGTGGGTCTGCTATCATCTACCATAGTACTTAGAATGAGTTGTTTCTCCATCCATAAGCACTTAATATTATTGTACCGTTGTTTTCTAGTCCTGCTAGGTCTTAATTAGCAGTTCAGGGCTCACCCTAGTCCTCTTATTCCCTTAAAAGAATGTCAAAACTGATATTATGGACCAAAATCTAAGTATGTATATGGCGATTTTGTACAGCATATTACCAGGCCCCTTGTAAATGTGTCTTCTGTTGGTACTTCCTCGAATGGTAACTGTCCTGCAGAGTGGTGTAAAGATCAAGGATCAAAGTGATAGTCATCGTCCTCATTTTCCGGCACCAAGTTCAATAGAAGTGGATCCCTAGATTCCCAGTATAAAGCATCAAGTTCCAGTAGTATCTATTAACATTCATTCTCGATGCTTGAATCAAACTTTTCTAATGGAGCTTCTTATTCTAGATCAATGTTCCATTTGATCCAGATGAAGCAAGCACATCAGAAAAGGAAGAATTTCAACATTTCAAACGTGAAGTTTATACACAAGTGGCAGAGGTGATATTCAGCTCAGACCTTCATTCAAGGTCAAGATATGGCGAACCATTCCGTTTTGGAGATGGAATCACATGTGTTGGCCATTCTGGGTTTTTGATTGAGAGTATGGATGCTGAAGAAGCAGGCCACTGGGTGGGATCTTGTTCTGCCACAGCAAAACATCTCTGTCCAACCAATTTGGATAAGTTGACAAAATCATTTGCTCCTCAAACATCATTGACAAGGCAAATGCTCAGCCTACAAAACAGAAGAGAACTGAGATCCTAGTTGAGTACAGGGTTCATAATATTCAAGTGAGTGATCCTTCTTTTAAGTTCATAATATTTGGCAAGTAATGTGTACTGCTGTAGCATTTCATGTGGGACTTCTGGCATATTCCTATGATGTCCTTCACTCGGATGACTTGGGAAAGTGGGGAAAACATATCTGGCAACTCAGTTCAACACAAAGTGAGTTAGCTGTGCACACTAAGGTCTTTTATATGAGGTCTCTGACAGGATTAGCATGATCAATTTTCCTCGACAGCCCAGACTAACCCATTTCAACAATTGAATGGTGCCCACAACTCTAGAGTTCTCTGATGGCAATACATTCTTCAATATTTTGAAAGTAAGTATACCTGTATCTGCTGTACCTGTCGACTGACTTCTTTAAAGTGTGCTCTCCCTTGCATGGTTCAGCTTCTTCCTCAGAATTCAACTATAGTACGTGGTATTCACTCATATCAAAAGTTTCACATGATGACATCTCATCGTCTTCAAATACTTGAGCTTACTATTGAGGATTATGGAAAATAGTGTAAAGTAGGTCTTGCTCTTGGTTTGTTTGATTTTTTTTTCCTTCTGAACTTGATATAGAAAATGAGCAAAGAGTACAACAAAAATTTCAACTTCTTGAAGCAGCATGCACTAAATCATCTGCCAGATGACATCCAAAGAAAAGGTTCTTCTATACATGGTTCAACTCAACCAGGCAAGGGTTTCCAGCAAGAAGCACCAATTTCAAGAACACAGACCATCAGGTAATCATTCATTTGTATATCTCATCCCACCATTGACAATTTACTCTCAGATGACTCAAATTGATGAGTGGCAAGAAGCTGTTGCTTGTATCCAGATGGCTATTGATGACGATGTTACGGCTCAATTGAGATTAGTCGAGGATGAATCCACCAGTAACCCTGATGAGGACGAGGAGGATCTCTCAGTAGTCCATTCTGTGTCTAATCACATGGCTGCGACACACCACATTACCTCTAAAGACTTTGAATGGAATAATCAGCTTAGTCCGTTGTTCAAGAACTTTGATCAAGATTTACGAAGCTTTCTTGACATTTATTTTCTTGAAGAAGCCAATGCAGCCAAAGGTTGCACGATCTGGGTGAGACTACACTTAGATCTTCTTGTATGCATGGTCTTCAAGCTGATCCTGAGCTGTTAGATATGTCCATTCAAATATGTCACCATTACCTATCAATCCACCTCAGGCACCTACCCAACTGGGCCTAGTTAGGCTGCTTACTACCTATGACCTAAGCAGCCTATTAGGCCCCAAATACCAGGTTGGCTACCCAAGGCTATATACATATGGCAGTTAAGTGGTAGCTACCCAGAGCTGTTCTGGTAGCCTGGCACTACCTGGTATAGTCTGGTAGTGTGCAGGTAGCTACCAGCATTGTGACACTGTCACAGGGTGTCCGGGGTCCTTTTTTTTTTTTTTTTTTTGGCCTGCATTGTGCTTCTATAGCTCTGTATCTCAGGAATAGATGCAATAGTTGTTATTTTCTTCTGTGTTGTGTGTTTCAAGAGGAGATTTAGATTGCAGATCCATTTATTAAAGTTTGACCTGGTAGACATATTACAGGATATTTGTAAAAGTGAAATAATTACTTGTAAATCTTATAAACAGGGATTGGGTCTTAAAATACAGATACCTTTCTCACAGTATGGAGATATCCTTAGCAACTGGCTTGTTAGATCACTCCTCTCCTCATGATAACAAATTTGGAGGATGTTAACCTTTGAAGCAGTGTTCTACTTTAAGGCCTTAAATGCCTTAAATGCTTAAATTTAAGGGCTAGATTTAAGGCTTAAGAGGTCAAAGCTGTTAGTGAGATGGAGGGTTCATCAGAAATTATGAATGATAATTTGTCAGTGGTAGAGTACACCAAAATGCTTAATAGATCATTTCCATATGAATGTCAGCCCTCCCAGCCAGACAAATCACTACTACTCCTCCCAAACAGCTGCTGACCCTTAGCCGAGACCTAGCCGAGATTTTTAAGCCCAAGCTTAAACCTTAAGTAGAACAAATCGAAGAACCCGGTATTTGTCACTGGTGTTATAAGAGATATCAGCCAGCAGTTAAAAGAAATCAAGGGGGGTGCAGAATTTTGTAGAGTCATATAGTGTCGGAAAAAAATTTAAGGACCTGACAGCCAGACTAACTAACTGTATGTAAGCAAGAGATACCAAATTAGGACACTTGCTTATCTCCAGAGATAATTTGACTGCCTTGGACTGTCACACTCCTTGACATATTTTCAAAAGAAGGTATATAGGAAACGTATCTAAACAGACTGCTGATAGCACTTGGTGTCTGCCAGGTAGCTGCCTGCCTCCCTCAGAAGCTTAGGTAGCTACCTGAGGCAGGTGGTAGCAACAGGTATTTGCCAGGCAGCTGCCTCTCTTCCTCAGAAGTTTAGGTAGCTACTGGTGTTTACCAGGTAGCAGCTGCCTCTCTTCCTCGGAAGGTTGGGTAGCTACTGGTGTTTACCAGGTAGCTGCCTGAAAAGTCTAGGTAGCTACCTGTGTGTCTCCATTGGTCCAGGCAGCTACCGGTGTGCATCAGGTAGCTGCCATCATACTGTTCACCCTTAAGTTCATTGACATTTCGAATACCAGGAAAGTACAATTTTATTACACTCTACTACATGCTACCTACAATTGTATCCCTATCTCTTCACTCGTCCGCATTCGCCCTGCTATCTAACTCTGCAGTTAATCCAACATCCACTGTTTCTGCTAGTCCTGCATCCCCAAACTCATCTTCTTCCTTGTCATTTTCAGATGTAGCATCAACGAGATAAACACTCCGGGCCTCTGCCAGTTCCTCAGGTGCAGGACCCCAAGACTCTCCGCAACCTCCTGCAATACCTACTAGCTTTTGCTCCCAAGTGACATATACTTTGAGCAAATATGCTTTTCAAAGTTCCAGCTGATGATACAGTCCTTTGTTTCCTAGAGAGAAGTCCAATCAGTACCTAATATACTACACTCAACAAATGCTTACCTTGCTCCTGCTGCATCGCTGTCATCAAAACCTGCCACTCTTCAACGAACCACTCCTGCATTGACTGACGCTGCATCTGTAAATGCCCATCCTCTTCATGACAGTGATCAAGCTCCAACATCGCCCAGATACCTTTTCGAACATTCTCGTCAGCCATCCAAGGAGGTGGGACGTTTCCGTCTTGGTCAAGCTCTAGCCCAGAATCCTGCCAGATACTTTCGTCAATGTCCAGATCAAAGAGTCGTTCCTTGTCAATCTTCACCAGAGCTATCGCATTTGACGGTGCCTTCCCAGCCACAATCAACTTGGCCAATTCTTCGCAAAGACTGTTATATTTGTTGGCTAGAGTACTTATGGTTGGGTCACGTTGTTTGATAGAGTCTTGAGCATGCGACTGAAGTTTATGCTCTACGAGTTGGACGTTAGAATACCGTCTGTAATAGTAGGCTGGATATACACACACTGCTTTTTTGTTTCCTAAATGACCTCTCCAAATGAGTCAACTCAAATTTCCGTGAAATGAGTTTTTGTCGAAGCCGTTCTTTGACTGCTAAGGCATTCAAACGCTTGTTGAGGTAAGCGTTGTTCTTCAGACAGCGAAAGTCTTCCCTTTTCGCCCCCAGCGACTTCTCCTTGGCAGCAAGTCTGTCTCAGGCCTGTTGTCGAGCTTGATGAGCCTTATTGAGCTCGTCATGAGCCATGACAGTCTGATACCATTGAGAATGCCCAGAAACTATCAAGTCCTCAAGATCCAATACTCTCCTCTCCAGAACATCTACGGCTTCACTAAGGCGTAATGCTTCCTGGACGGTAGCGTTGGCAGCTCCTTTCCGTTGGCCTATCGTGACGTTAACTGTCTGTCAGACAAGTTAAGAAGAGTGAGAAAAAGGCTTACGAGGCAAAGGCTTCATCTGAGCATCGACTTGGGCTTTCCATTGCTCCCGAAGATACTCCACACTGTGGTCGCTATCCCGTAGCTCTTTGGTAGCGTCTAGGAGGTGTCAGTTGCGTTGTTGCATTTTCGGCGCAACCAATGACCGGCGTTGAGTAGAACTTGTTGATTATGATGGTGTAACTGAACATCAATGGTATAGAGTTGTAGGTAAAACTGTAAGATCGACATCAGGAGCAGAGAGCTAAGAAAAGAACTGCAACTCACCCCTACAACCCAAGTGTAAGCCACTAGATGATTCAGGCAACTCCAGCACCGTTCACAACCTTCTCCATTGCAAAGCCCAAACCCACAGCATTTCTTAGGGTGATATATGATCTGGCATGCCCAGATGTGTCCATAGGCATGGAATACAGACACTCCCCATATGATACAGGGAAGATACTCCTTGAGCAAACCCCACTTCAAACAGCTTCGCTCAGTCTGGCAGCCTATATCATAGAGGATGCCAACGGTCCACTCTTCTGGAAGTTCTACAAACACGCCCAGTTCTATGCTGACTACCCTGACGACCACGTCTTCCTGATGGCCAGCATCACTCCCTCCTTCACTTCCCAGCTCCATCCTCCTCCCAACTTCCCTTATATCGAAACCACCTCCCCCCATGAACACGTGAAATGGCGAATCGCCCTTGAAGTAGCACCTGTGTTGGCAGAAGACTTGCTTCATGCCATTTACGAAGGGGATCCTGGTCTCAACATGACCATCAGTATTTCTGAACGAGGGGAGGGTACTGTCTACTCTTCTTTGGGAGAGGAGATACAGAGGGTGAATATTGGTTCAACTGAGTCTGTGGCATTCACATCAGCCTTGTGGGCATGGGACTGGGAAGAGAAAGCCCTTGACGAGCACTGGGAAAGTGAGTTTTGGTTGTTCTTCGGTAATGAACTGTAATTACTCACCTGATAGCTCAGAAATCCATCGGATTCATTGTGAGGGTCTAGAATTCTGGGAACTGATATTGTCAGCACCAGGAGGAGAGGATCGTAGTGTGTACCCACCCATTTTTATCTCTTTCTTGTCTATTCTGACGAGCGTTACAGGTGGATGTTCAGTAGTCGCAGCACATCTTGCCAGGCTTGGTCTTGGTTTAAAACCGTTCCCAAGGAAGAGACTAACTCCAGCGGCGACCAAGCTGCAAGACCCGACTCCGATCCTGAGTAGTACGGTTTCCCGACTGTGTAGTTTAACGTCGTCCCAGACGACTTTTCCCTACTTTGTTCCCTGCCAGTCTCCCTTCCCAATGTCCCCTGTACATAATCAGTAGCGTAGTTTAATGTCATCTCAGATGGGTCTCTATGTCCAGGCTTTGCACTAGAAGATACATCTATTCTTGATCAAATAATATACACAATCTGCCTATATCTACACCAAAAAGAATTGTGATATCGATATAAAAGTCTACAGCAAGCAAGACAAAACCCGAAAATGTACAGTACAGTAAAGTCTGAAATCAGTCCATGTCCTCATCCTCATCCTCATCCTCATCCCTATCCATGTCCTCTGGATCTGCCTTCTTTTTCCCCTTGTGGTCGCTTTTCTTCTGCTGTCTATGCGTCGCCTGCTTCTTGTCCCTGCCGTCACATTTCTTCGCTGGAGTAGATGTTCCCTCCCTCTCGATCTCCTCATCCTCGGCCTCCTTGTTCTTCTTCTGCCTTTTGCATTCACATTTCTTCTGCTGCCTCCCCAATGTCCTTTCCAACTCTTCTCGCCTACTCTTGACCCAACTGTTCCACTTATTGTTTGGATCTATGGGCCCAGTTGACAAGCAATCCTTCCCCTCAATTTCCAGCTGCTCATCCAAGATTTCTTCCTGAGGAGTTTTCCAGTTCTTGAACGTGGCTACAATTATCACTGGTACTGTTTGGTGGGTTTCGTTGTCGACCTTGTGAAAGAGACGTCAGGCATACTTGCCAACATGGGGTCCGGCAACGATGAGGATACCTTGCATATGTGTGGTTGGCTTCACATCGTATGGTGTCACGTCTTCAGGCTCTGCGAACCAGCCTGCAGGTTTGCCGTACTTGACCCACACTTTCTTCTGGTAAACATGAAGAGTAGCATGTACCCGATCTTTCGCTGGTCTATGTCCCTTTCTGGGTTTGTAGTCAGCGAAAATCGTACACCCTTCAAGTACCGGGATCATCCAGGGTATTTGAGGCTTCAGTAGTGGTAGATCCAACTCTGAGAAGGAAGGGTCCCATGCACCACCATCACGAGCTATTTCCTCATCATCAGGTGGCAATGGAGTTTGAGCTTGGGGAGGGGGGATCACGATAGCTTTGCGGATCTCAATTTGTCGAACACGAAACTTGGGCTAGTAATATAGCTGCTGGCCTTGTAGCGGATACGCTTCTGTGAGGCCTTTGCCAGTCCTGTTCATAAAGTTAATGAGTCAAATAATGTGAGAAGGAAGGTGCCTACTCACCCAGCATCGCGAACCCAGCTATAGTCCACTTCAAGTTTGTAGCCAGTCCCTTGGTGATACGTTGCGATTTGATCGAAAGCGATGAAAAGGTGTAAACCGCTAGGGTACGCATCCTTGCCATCTTGAAGTTTAAGGCCTTCCCCACGTCTGACGTCAAAGACTGATGCTTGGTATGTCTTCATCGGTCCCCAGATGACAAGGATACGGACATTCTTCCAGGGTGCGTCAGGTGTCTTCATCTCGCGCAGTTGCTTCTGTTTAGCTTGCACTGCCAAGTGCACCTGTCAAGGTTGTCGGTACACTCAATAACCACCCAAGTCACACAATACAAGAAAGTCGGTTTCAAGAGAATAGATTGGTTAAAAGAGACAGAGAAGTATAGAGAGAGAGAGAGAGAGAGAGAGAGAGAGAGTAGTAAGCTGACTAGGCTCTACACTGCGTAGTAGTAGTACGGAGCGGAGACAAAGTGAACGAACTAAGGAGTAGGTTACAAAGATCACAGGTATATAAGTAAAATATGAACAGATGGGAAAAAGTAAGTAATAATAGACAGTATCATGTGGAAACGTCAAAGGCGAGAGAGTAATGAGTTAAATATGGATAGATGAAGGTACTGGGATCATAAGGAATGATTGACAGTGGGAATATCCGTGGAGATAGAAAGCAGAGGAAATAAGAGTATGAGTCATAGATCTGTAGAGATGGTAACTATAGACGATGATGGAAAATGGTTGATGTTTATGGGGTTAAAAGTAGATAGAGTGGGAAATAGGTAGTAAAGGGAAAAGAATAGAAAGGAAATGAATAGGCAGGGAACGATTCATGACAGCACCTTAACTCTAGCCATCTCGACTATTTCATCGTAGTTTATACCCCTCCAGTTGTCTGAGGTGAAATCACGGAGCCGGACCGAGATCTCCCAGTCTATGTCCTTGTCCCAGTTCGCTTCATAGAACTCCTGTTGTAGCAGTGGCAGGAGAGGGAGTACGTCCTTCAGGGGCATCTTCGACCTGTGTTTGGAAGGGGTGTTAAGTCACATTGCCAAAAAGAAATAAAAGAACAGAAGATGCACTCACTACAACTTGACCACCTCGTCATGTCTCAGGAACACCGTTTCATTCAGCAAGGGGAAAAACACTTCCAACTTGGTATATGGGTTTGGGGGGAAGACGTTCCTCACATAGCCTGTGCAGTTGGCATACTTCTGCGCGGTCCTGATGACAGAGACCTGTTCATTGATCCACAAGACTTGACGAGAACCATCTCCATCTCGAGGACCGGCAAGTCTGCAGGAATTGACATGGACATTGTAGGTCTGGCCGGAAGAAATTAGCTCTCTATCTTCCAAGTAAAAAACCTAAATAAATACAACTTGCCTTGAAGTCGGCCAATCTGTGAGTCTGGATGTAGAAAGTCAACCATCTAATGCAAAGATCCCAGATAAGAAAAAACGAAACTTGCCTTCTGGTCTAGATGGCCATCCATCTCAACGATACTGCAACTGTCACCAGAGATGTCAGATATGACCCCAAAGATGGAATGCCCTTCAACAGTAGCCAAAACGTTGTCGGTGCAGCAGAACCGTTTGCGAATGTTGTGTTTATCCACCCACTCCTCACTGTGAGTGAGGTCTAGGTATGAGACCAGGCATTGCTCCTCGTTGACTTCCTTCACCGTTCCTGGTCTGATCAAAATTCGTTCTATTACTTTCTCCTTGTGTACAGCCATCACCTCCTCCACCTCCTTGCATTTCTGAGCTATCTTCATCAAGCGCTGGCAGTCAGATTCATTTGACAGGGAATCTATGCCTGAGGACTCTTCGCCACTTGCGCGGTACATTGTGTTCTTCTGCTTCTGACCTTGTTCTTCTAGACATGCACCGGCTGGTATCAGCCCATCCTTCACTAGTCTCTGCAAGCTCTCAACTTGTTCCCCCAGCTCAAATTTCCAGTTGGACGGTATGGGAAGAGGATGAGCTGTAATCAGTGTATGTCCACTTTCCATGAAAAGAATTCTCAAGTCAGAGGAGACATGAAGATCGCTATAGCTGACCGAGCTGAGGTTGAAAGCCTTCAGCAATAAACCATTCCCGTAGTGCAGACCGTCTTCGCCATGTCCAGTCATCAGCACCCTTCCCGTTCTCTCTCTGGCAAGCTGCAATGTACCACAGCCACCCCTGGCCTTCCGTTTTTCTCCCGGCAACTGAGATCGAGACCGAGGAACGAGGAGACAGAGCAACCGATGGGAAGGACCAGAATGTTCTCGTTTGACCACCAATGCAGGGTCTCCTGCATATATCCCCTTCCTCACCCTCACCCAAGTCTTTGGTTTGATACATGAAGGGGTCCAGCTCATCATCTGACCCATCTCTTCCACAGAGACAGGTTCCAGGATGGGGAGACCAGTCTGACTGCGCTTGACGCATTCCCGACTTTGAAGAAAATCTCTAAAAGGTACCGTCCTGGCGAAAGAGAGATGTAAACCAGGCTCAGCATCAATGTAAACCCAGCCAGATACACCAGGAAAGCACGTTGTGGAACGGATGAGAGACTTGGGGATGGCCAATGTACCTGTAGTGCTGTTAACTGTGGAAGATGCTGTAGACGATGAAGATGCAGATGGGGGTATAACTCTGGACGAGGTCAAAGAAGTTGCAGTGATGGTAGATGGCAAAGGTGAAGCTCTGGACAAGGTCGAAGAAGTTGCAGTGATGGTAGACAGCAATGGTGTAGCTCTGGACGAGGTCAAAGAAGTTGCAGTGATGGTAGACGGCAACGGTGTAGCTCTGGACGAGGTCGCAGTAGTTGCGGTGGTGATAGCAGAACCGGTTGTGGAGAATTGGGAAAAGATAGAACTGACAGGACTGGTGAAGGGGGTAGCTCAAGAATCTGGAGTTGCGGTGGTGGTGGTGGAGGAACCAGTTGTGGAGGATTGGGAAAAGCTAGAACTGACAGGACTGGTGAAGGGGGTAGCTCGAGATTCTGGAACAGGAGTCGTCCCTGTCCTCAACCAGTCAGCGTCCTCAATAATTTCTGACTTCATTGACGGCAGGAATAGTGGCTCCTTCATAGAGTCAACGTCAATGACCTCATGAGATCCAGCAAGACCCCGGTTGCTGGTAGAAGTGATGAGAGAGACTGGTGGAGAGGGTGAAACATGGGGAAGGGTAGAAGTGGACACTGTTGTGCCCGAGGATGGTGAAGAACCTGGGGCGACTTGGGTGGAGGTGTTGGCTCTGGTATTCGAGAACCAGTGATTGACTTGACCGAATATCGAAGTAGTCGGTTTAGGAGCAGAAGTGGGAGGAAGCTGTAAGCTGTTATCCATCAACCACTGCTGTTCTAGCTGATTAATGGAATCCAGAGCTGGAAGGAGGCCATCATCATCTTCCACCATCGTGGCTGAGACGGCAGCATCCCAGTCTTCAGCTCGGTAATTCTGCTTCATGATAGACTCCAGCTCATGATGTATTTGAGGGATTTCCATGCCAGACTGAAGAGCACGTCGAACAGCCTCAAATCCCTGATGATAACAAGAAACGTGTGAATTTGAAGGAGTTGGAGCTGGGGCTGGAGACGATGGCGACTACTATCAGTTTTGAGTGTGCGAGGAGTAGGGGTCGGAATTGGGTCAAGCTTCTGGGTGTCATCAGGAACAGGAGAAGCGAAACGCTCATACAGAGCGGACACTAGCTCAAATTTGGAACCTGGCTGCACCAAAAAGTCAGTATGAGATATATAAAAAGAGATGTTGCTCACTTTACATTTGATACACCAAAAGGCAGGGGGTTCGGGTCTCTCAGCATCAGCAGATGTAGCATCTCATCACTGAGACCCCCATCAGCAGATGACATTACTTGAGCTGGAGAGGACGAGACTTTTGCACGGGTCTTGCTGCGTTCGACAAATGCGTCCCAGTGTTTGGCCTCTGCTTGTTCTGCTTGGGCAGCAATGTCATCTGCATCTTCATCGTGAAAGGCTGTGTGCATAGATTATTATTTACTAACAGAGCGTAGAGAACAAAAGACTTACCTTCTTCACTGTACCATCTAGGATCCCCTGCCTCCTCCTCCTCCTCCTCGCTGTCATTGATGAGCAGCGGGTCTTCGCTGTCTAATTCGCCATCTTCTTCATCGTCTCAGGAGACTACGGCTTGGGTATCGATAAACGGATTCATGGCGTGCAGCCTATTGATATACAGATCGTCAGCATAACATTTAACAATATCTATAGCAGAAGAAGTAAAAATTTGGGATGACTTAATGGCCTTTTTGGCCAGGCAATATCATTCATATTCATTCTAACTAACTATTCTACATATACGAATCATACTAGGGACTGACATACTTACGGGGAGGAGGAGGAGGAGGCAGGGTTTGCAACCTACGAGAGCGTTGAAGAGAAGTTAGAAAAGATTATTAAGCAAGTGACGCACGCAGTGTATAGGGCATGGACAGCGAAGATTCTTCAACATGTTTTGGGTGCTTGGACAGCGCTTAATCCTATTTTTAGATTAAGCGCTGTCCAAGCACCTAAAACATGTTGAAGAATCTTCACCGTCCATGCCCTATACACTGCGTGCATCACTTGCTTAGTAATCTTTTCCATCTTCTTCAAGTTCTATCATCGTTGTGTACAACAAGGTCAAACCCTTCCCCACCAACTCCTCCTCCTCCTTAACGCTGGGCCAGCCAGAGTACATAGTCTCTTGGTGAGTTTTGTATTGGTGAGTGGCCTCTACATCGTTTCACGCACTCACTAACATTGGTTATAGTACGGGAGTTGTTATCGTTGCGTACGATGAGTTCAAACCCTTCCCCACTGACTTCTCCTCCTTGACGCTGGGTCTCCTGGTGAGTTCTGTATTCGTGAGTGGCCTCTACATCATTTCCCGCACTCACTAACATTTGGTTATAGGGACTTGTTTCACTGGAGTCGTTATCGTTGTGTACGAGAGGTCAAACCCTTCCCCACCAACTCCTCTTTAATGCTGGGCCAACCAGAGTACATGGTCTCCCAGTGACTGTATTAGTGAGTACCTTCTGCTTCTTTTCTGCACTCATTAATATTTGGTTATAGGGACTTGTTTTGATGGGAGTTGTTGTTCTCCTGACCCCATCCTGCACTGACTCCTCATCCTTTGACGCTGGGCCAGCCAGCGTGCATGGTCTCCTGGTGAATGTATTAGTGAGTAGCTTCTGCTCTGTTTCTTTCCCCACACTCACTAACATTTGGTTATAGGGACTTGTTTGGATGGAGTCGTTGTTCTCCTGTCCCATGTTGTCGTAATAGACAGCTCCTAACTTGGACTCTTGTTGTGGTGTGGACTCCTGGTGCATAGCGTCAATCTCAGCGTGATATATACATTCTTATCCTCTTTCTCAGATTTGCGTACTCTATTTGTGGCTTGTCCTCATTGGCACTGTTGTATGGAGAGTAGTGCTATCCTTGTCGAAATGTCATGCTCGTTTGTAGGGTGGATTGTAGCCTGTATCGCTTTCTGTGTAGTATATAGAGTATAATAACCGTGTTTTGCTACTTGTACTGAGGCCAGTAGTTAAATATATACTGTAACGGTGTGAGACGGTCTAGCCAAGGTCTAGACCAGACCCGACACATCATTATTATCATATCTGGTACCCCTCGCCATTACCATATTACGTCTAGCCAAGGTCTAGACCGACCCAACACATTGTTATTACCATATGACTGCGTCCGCAAAGACGTCAAACTACCCTCGGCGTAGAGCTTGAAGGAGTCCGAAAAGACGTTAAACTAGTGGGAATACCTGGCTTTGTCCGCTAAAGACGTTAAACTACCCTCAGCGCAGAGCTTGGAGGAGTCCGAAAAGACGTTAAACTATTGGGAATATCTGGCTTCATCCGCAAAGAAGTTAAACTACCCTCAGCGTAGAGCCTGGAGGAGTCTGAAAAGATGTTAAACTATGCAATACACGCAAAGACGTTAAACTATGCAGGGAATATCGACTGAGACTAGGTATCAATCTATGACAATGGGATCAGTGCGTGCCCCCGTCCCACTCAGCATCTTTCCCTGCAACCAAACAATGCGAGTGGCCCCTATAGTAGTGGTGAGCACAGCTATTATTCTCTAGTGTAAAAGGAACTCACTAGTCTTTCTTTCGAAGTCTTTAATTTCAGCTCGGACACGGACAAGCTTACAGATCCCTTCTATGCAAATGAGAAGATAGGGTGAGTAAGAATTAGTTTTTTCAGTAAGTTAAGGCTCACCCTCATCCAGAGTTAACCGGTTCCTGCTCAGACTCAGAGTGTCCCTCAAGACTTCGCATAACGCTGCTGGAGGAGCATTTGCTCGACGACGAATATGAACCCGCATCGGGTGCTGATGTCGCAATGGTGACAGTTGATGGAGAGCACACCTCATGGAGACAAGAACCTATCTCGCCATGGGCGCAGACAACTAGCTCGGTGAATATCTTCAGATTGATCTCTGCGCGGATCATGAACTTGGCTTGTAGTTCTGGGTTTCATGAGGTGAGGAAGGCAGGCGGACGTGGAGGTTGGACGACAAGTTGGAGGAATGGTTGAGTAGGGGTGTGGTAGTGAGAGGGTTCGTAGGGATGAGGCATGTTGCAGATGGGGGCAGAGTAGGAGGATGTCACGCAGATGTAGACAGTCCAGAACTCGTGAGTATTTACCTGCTGGATTCGCGACTCAATTTTGTTCCTAATCTAGTAGTTTAAGGCAGCAAAACATTCGGGTTCTCGTGAGTATGTTCTGACTCTCATTGTTGATTGAAATTAATCTCATTTCCCTTTTTTCTACTAGCAGGGTTACTTGGTGAATATAGCCTGAAATCCCTTGGGTTGGTCACTGGGTACTCATGAGTATGTTGTGACGTTCATTGTCAATTGATATCAATTTTCTTTTGTTCTACAACCCGGGCTAATTGGGAAATACGGCCTCTAAGATAACCAAGATCTTAGTTGATATTGTCCTGCGTCCTGCAAACTTGAATCTTTAACGATGCCTATGACAACACACTCAAAAGCATGGTGTGGTGAGGATTCTGACTGTACATGGATTATCTGTGGTGGCTTGTGCTCATCTGGCAGGTCTAATTCTCACCTTACAGCTATGAAACAACCTGCCATGAAACGTAGCGACACTAAAATAGTCAAGAAAGCTGGTGGAGACAAGCTTCCTGGTGAGTTCGGTTTCAAGCTCAGTCTACTCCTCTATTCATGATTTTGCCAGCGAGAGAAACCTGTTCGATGAAGTCCAAGAACATGGCAAAGCAAGTCTCAGTCGTGATCCCCGTCCCCACTGATAGAAAGAAGACACAAGCCAAGTCAGCTAAGAGAGCTGCTCGGAAACAGCCTGCTGACAACGAACTCACTGAACCGACTCAGGAGGCCCCTGTGTACTCAGCGTCTGTGACCCTGCCTTCTCCATCACAGAAAACTGGTCAAGAAGACGTGTCTCCAGGGCCTACTCCACCACTTTACCCTCTGACCCCACCTTCTCCATCCCAGAAAACCGGTCAAGAAGACATGTCTCCAGGGCCTACTCCACCACCTTACCCTCCTTCAGTATCACAGATAGCCCGCTTCCGACCATCTCAAAGGCTTTCCATTATGGCCTTGTCTGCTCTGTCTTCACCTCCCCCTTCTCCTACTCCTGCTCACAGTGAGGTCGGACTTGAGTCTACCTCCCAGCCCAAGAAGCTGTCGTGCCTGGAGTTCTCAGTTTTGACACTCCTCCTCAGACCATCCGGGGATTAATCGAGGCTCTCGTCAAGGCCACTGACACAATATATGAGCACGCTGGTCGTGAATTCCCTCTGGGTGATCAAGACATAGAGGGCATGCTGAGGAAAGTCAGAGCAGCAATGGCACCATGGGATTGGTGGCCACATGAGCAGTTGATGGCTGCTGCTTCAGCTGTTGTGAAGTTAGAGGACACGGAGACACCAGAAGCAGTAGAGGAGCAGGCGTTTCCCTATGTAAACGATGTGTGGCTTGCCTACGGAATCATGGAGGAATACCTCAAGGAAAATTTTCCTCACGCTTACAACGAAGAAGACAGGATGGAAGGCCTCGCAGACCGAGTTGATGAGGGTCAAGACAGACACGCTGAGCGACGAGAAGTAGACAAGGGAGAAGGAGATCAGGAAGCCAGAGCTATACAAGTTCTTCGCAACCATGCAGAGAGTGAAGCCGGGCCATTAGAGATCACTGCCCAATTGGAGGAGATCTTTGATGGAAAGGTTGACCCTGCCTGGACTCATGCGGTGGATGTAGCCACGGCTGAGGACAAGGACGATAAGGACGGCCCCAAATGCCTTGAGGAATACATTGCCAGGGTATTTCCCAGCTACTTTGGAAAGGATTCTCCTCTTTTGAGGCCTCATCGTTCAGCAGCAGAGGGTGTTAACTACTCCCCGGTGGTCAGCACCCAGGATGATGAAGGCGGGAATCTCATGGATGACCATGAGGGTTCTTCCAACTACGGGGAGGATATGAGAAGAGCAGAGGACTTGGAGAAAAAGCAGAAAGAATGTAGGAAGAAGATTAAGCGAGCGAACGAAGGTGAAGGTGAAGGCCAGGGCGACGGTACCACGACGACAAGGATGAAGAAGAAGATCCTCCCGTTACTGCCAGATGACGTCGTGGGGCTAAAGGTCCTAAGGCAATGAGGCCCTTTGGTGGGTCAAACAAGAAGAGAAAGCAGCTGAAGCAGAGGTCGACTGGGGATGACCAGCAGAGTACTGAAGCTACCGGTGGAAATATGGATGACGAAGATGCAGAGGACTATGACACAGAGGACTATGCCACAGGGCTAGTTCCTGCTGAGATGAAAGCGGAGGTTTGGGCAGCTAGAGCAAACTATGAGAAGAGGATGGAAGATATTGCCAGCAAAAACAACCAACCTGTGCAGACTGCATATCGTGAGGTGGGAGAATCGGTCATCCATTCCCGGAATCCAAATCTCTGGAACATATTCCAGAAGTGGTTTGTGGCAACCGACAGAAACAATCAGAGTGTGCCAATGGGAGGTATGTCTTTAAACTCTCTGAATGATCAACGATACTGATGAAGGATCCAGTGAACCCTTCCACTTACCTTGGTGAGGAATGGGAGAAGTTTCGTAAAGAGAAACTCAGCGATGAGTGGGAAAAGACAGAGAAACAGGAAGAGGAGTTTGCTTTTCTCTGGGAATGGCATTCGCTGCGGTACAGCTCGGACCCCAAGCAGAGTGGAGGACCGACGAAGGCCAATGTCAAGTCAGTGGCTACTGCTGTGAGGAATTTGGTGAGTGCGCAGTAGTTCAGTTTTGGAGTCTCGTTTGCTGATTAGCTTCGGATTGACAAGGGAAAGCAAGCCACCTTGAATCGCAATATCTGGGTGGTAAGCTTTGTGATAGACCCCAAGAACCACAACAACAGCGTGATGACGGGCTAGGGGAAAGAATTTGAGGCCATGAAGATGTCTTATCCGACGCAGGTCAGTCAGCAGCTTCAGGATCTTGCTGTGCTGTTGGGTAGTGAACACATCAAAGCTCAGATTGCATCTAACGTCCCAGACGCTCTCTGCCAGTTAGTTCTGATGGGAGAGGCTGTTAATGGCAATTGAGAGCGAGATCAGACATTCCTGAAGGAGATGTTGCTCTACGATATTGGTGAGTGCTCTTTCATGTTTTCTTACCAAGGCTTATGCATCATTATTCAAAGCACAAGTCTGTCCTTCTCTGACCCAAAAGAAGTTTCTGTGGGGTACCTTCGCAGACTGGGCTTACTGAAACCAAGTCCACATTATTAACTGGGAGGATGGCTTCAAATCTCCGGGAAACAATCTCACAAACATGTCCATGGCTATTGCTCAAGCAGGTGGCAGTCCACTTACCGCTAAGCGCATCGAGGAGTGCCACTGGTACTTGGAGGCATGGGCATGGAAGGAAAATGCAGTGCCACCTGAAGCCATAACTGAGAAAGCTGTATGACTGGTCTCTTGGACGGAAGGTGGGTCTTCTTTTTGGTCATTTGTATCTTAAAGCTCACTCAGTCACTCACAGAGGAGAGAGAGTTAGACGATGATAAGCAGAAGGACGTAGCTTTGGTAACTAGCATCAGCGGAAAAACACTGACAGCAGTGTTGAACTCAAACGCTTGGAAGAAGATCAACGCCAGCAATGCCGAAGACGAACGCCCCGGAAAAACCGTCCAAACAGCGCTCTAAGACCAAACCTGGGAAGATGGCTCGCTCACACAGTTCTGCAGCTGTAGCTGAAGAGACTCAGGCGCATACCTCCCCAGCGGAAACACCTCATGAGTTCCCTATTCAGGAGAACTGGGAAATTTTTCAATTTGGAGAGGACGAGGAAGAGCAGGATGACCTTTCTCCTGAGGATGAAGATGGGGACGAGAGACTTGTTCTTCGTGTTTGTCTCCACACTGAGCCGAGTCCATTCTCTTCTCCACGGGACGAACATGTCCAGCATCGGGGGCCAGGCCTTAATCTACACGATGATCAGGACAAGTACTTGCAGAGCAGCGTTTACGACTACGAGACAGATGAACAGGCGATGTCTGAGGGCCCACTCTTCTCATCCGACGACTACAGTATTATCCCAGAACCAGAAATCAACACTGATGCGCGTTACATTTGGCGTTCTCATCCTTCCTGGTCCTCTGACCAACATCTCTCCCCTTCCTCATATCCTTCTACCTCCCATGTGACAGGACAGTCAAGCCTGATACAACCTCGTCAAGTGGTGCACTATCCTTCCTCTCATTATGCTGCACGATACCAGTCAGGACAAAGCAGGCCTGGCCTGTCGTCTCATTGCCGAGAAGGCTATTATCAACGGGACAACACCAGGTCACCTCACGTTGGAGAACATCGTAAACTGGTGGATCAGAGAGAAGATGATAGTGACATGAGGCCAGTCAAGAAGCAGAAGGTCGTGTTTGGTGATAACATTGACTTGCATGCCGATGGAGGAAAAGGTAAGGGAAAAGGGAGGGCTAGGCCTGTGACTCCCATCTGCAGACCGGTTAACAACGGCCGAGGAGGCACCCACTTCAAACAAGCTGGAAAGGACAAGGTGTAGCTGTACAACAGAATTTATTTTTTTTACAATGCTCAATAATGTATATTTCTCAAACCAATGATATGATTTATTACAGCCTATAATCTTATTGGAAGAATTGATAAACTTAACCAAAGTTTTAAGTCGGTATGATAGCTTCTGCTGGTGCACACTGGTAGCTGCCTGATCAGCAAAGACATACTGGTAGCTACCGGCTACACACTGGTAGTTGCCTGATCAGCGAAGACATACCAGTAGCTACTGGCTACACACTGGTAGCTGCCTAGGTCTGCAGGGAAGTGCACGGTAGCTACCTGGTAACTGCTGGATAAATGAAGAGAGATGGTAGCTACCTGGTACCACACCGGTAGGTACTGGAACTTTTGAGGGAGACAGGGAACTACCTGGTAGATACCAGGTAGCTACCTAAACTTCTGGGGGGAGAGGTTTGGCACCTGGCCTCATGTCTTGATGTATTTCAAATGGACCTGCTTCTGATTGTTGTATTATATCTCCTATAGGACTGCCAGAAGGTATTAAAAGGGTTTTTATCAACAAGCAATGGAAGACCTTGAAGGCTTCATGTTTAGATATATTCCCAATATACTTATAGGACTACAAATATCTAGAACTATAAGTCCTCTTGATTGTTGTGTTTACATTTCATAACAGAATTCTTGAATTCTATTGGTGCTTCACATTATTTTTGAAGGTCAAAATCCTTTAAATTTGTTAGAGCGAGACATTCTCAGACAAGCAAATTCAACTGTTTATAAGATCTATCTACAAATGAAATATTAAAAGTATTGTGTAATATGTCCCCCGCAGGAATAAGTTCAATAAATCCCTCACTACCAGAATTCTTGAATTCTGTTGATGTGATGCCTGACATTATTTCTGGAGGTCAAAATTCTTTAAGATTGTTAGCATGAGAAGTCCTGTTTATAAGATCTATCTACAAAGTAAGTATTAAAAATATTGTGTAATATGACCACCACAATAAATCCCTGCAATATAAGCACAATGCAGGCCAAAAAAAAAAAAGAAAAGGACCCCGGACACCCTGTGACAGTGTCACAATGCTGGTAGCTACCTGTACACTACCAGACTATACCAGGTAGTGCCAGGCTACCTCTGGGTAGCCAAACTTCAGGCTACCAGAACAGCTCTGGGTAGCTACCACTTAACTGCCATATGTATATAGCCTTGGATAGCCAACCTGGTATTTGGGGCCTAATAGGCTGCTTAGGTCATAGGTAGTAAGCAGCCTAACTAGGCCCAGTTGGGTAGGTGCCTGAGGTGATCAATCTCAGGAAGACTGGTATCAAGCAAGGGACATTCTCCACTGCAACCCAGATTTTCATCACACTGGACCACGTTATGACTGTGCCCTAGTGCACATGGATGAGCCTGATTTCAAATTTTTGTGTTTATGGGGCTTATTCCGGTTGGAGTTTACTACTGGAAAATGTCTCAACATAGCCGCAGTTATGATGTTTGAAGGTACGACTTGGAGGCCCAAAACTGGATGGGAAGGTTGTCTAGTTCAGAGAGAATTTAGGTCTATAGCATTCATTCACATGCAGTACATCATTTGGGGCACTTTACTTACACCAGTGACCAACTTGAATGGCCCAACCCTAATTAGACCCTATCAACACTGACGAGTGACCCTGCGAAGGGTAGTAAGTGCTTATGACTGGGTCAGGCTTGATCAGATGATTTAGATTTTTCTGACATGGTGTATTACTGTGACCTTAAAGTCACACTGTAAATTCTCTGTTAATACACTGCAAATTACTGTTGCTTTTCAGAATGTTACAATTTTCACGTCATTGTAAATCCTGTGTATATCCTTGCTGTATTACTGCTTAACATACTGTGACTTTCTGTCACACTGAAAGTCTCCTGTAATTCCATCTTGTATTATCAATGTCTTACTGTGACAAAAAGTCACCCTGAGATACTTCTGTAATTTCAAAATGTATTACAGTATGCTTTATTGTGACAAGATGTCACACTGAAAGTCTTCAGTAAGTCAAGGTGACTTACAGATGTATTATCAAATACATTTTTCAAGATTTCATTCCAGTAATACTACTGTATGACCTGCTGACTTACTAATTGAGTGGTTCAAAATAAATCCTTCATAATATCCCCATAAGGCAGCAGATTTATGCTAATTTGCGCCCAGTGTATGTCACCTTGCGGCCATACACATTGTGTACACCACTATCTGACAGTGTTCCTTCAACTTTGACTGATCCCTCATAAAAACCAATTGATTACCATCATGCCATTACAGGATGTCAGTAATTGTAATGGTAAATTTAATGGGTAAAAACTGATTTAATGGGTAATTAATTGAAATGGGTTGGAGCCTACTGTACTCTGTCTTGTCACAAGGTTTACTCAATACTATGTGTTTTCTCTAACCTATGGAGGATCTAATGTAGGAATGCAATTCTTGGTACTGCTGGACATATGACAAGAGTATGATAATGCTGACCCTGCTAAAGGAAAGGGCCTCATAACTTGCCATGCGCGAACTTCGAAGCAGTGTGCAAAAATCCATACACCACCGACCGAGCTGAGACCCCTATCAGAGTACCCAGTGTACCGCTGTCCTCCTTCTTAATCGGGTATAGACGAGAAAGCTTGCCGGCGGCCGAGACCGAAATGAATAGAGTTTATGGTCAACTGACCAGAAATCATACGATGGTCTGACGTCTACAATGAGACGAGCCTAGGCCGCCAAGGACTCCCTCTTCCATGGACACCACCCGTATAGTCCGCTTTGAAGACGAATGTGTCTTGATACCAGATTATGATCGCTCGTCGTCTAAAACCGGAGGAGGAGGGGGTGCTTTTGGGTTTAAGAAGCTGATGATACCGCTTTTTAAACCAAAGCCTGACAGGTGAGTAGTATTTCTCTTGGAGTATAGAGGTATACTAAAGTTGTACTGCCCAGTTTTATCCACAAAGCCCGGTCACCAACGTCTCCATCGCTGGCGTCTCCGCTTCCTTCGTGTCTAGTCCATCGTGACATCTCCACGCCCACAGGAAGGAAAGTCCAACGCAGACCCTCGCTTCCTCTACCTGTCAAAGTCGTCTCGTCATCCACCTCACCTACAACCTCGCCCAATCTCCCTTCCCTCTCTCCATCTCTCTCCAAATCCCCCTCAACTTCTCCTAATCCAAATCCCAATCCAAACCCATTCACACTACCCACAACAATCCCCCTCCGCTCCTGCTGCCCGACTGTTTCCCCGCAACCGAAAAAGCCGAATCATCCCTCATCGATATCCTCCAGGGGCGTAAATCTTGGGATTCCTACGAAGGTGAATGGGAAGAGAGGTGGAGTCGGGGAGCGAAGAGACGGAGGTCGGCGAGTTTCGATGAAACGGTGTATATGCCGATGCATGTGTTTAGGGAGATGATGAGGAGGGAGAGGTCGGGGTTGGATATGGATGTGGGTGGAGGGTATGGGTATCAAGCGAGAGGTGGGGGTGACGCCGACGCTGCCCAGAAGAAAGAAGAAAATACAGCACTCAATTTACAAGCTGTGGATACCTGCTTAACATCCCTACTTTTATGGAAACCGACGACGAACAAGACCAAGACTTGTCAACTGCGTCCATCCTCATCTCTGTAGACGAAGTCGATAAACGAAGAAGATTGTCCGTGTTGAAGGAGGTTAGTCGAGAGGGCAGTAGAGCGGGAAGTAGACAGGGGAGTAGAAGTGCCAGTCCGACGATGAGGTATTATGATATGAGTGGTGGGTTGAAGCAGGATGGGGGTGATGAACCAAAACCAAACGAAACAGAGACGGAGACATCTACGAAGACAGTGGGGAGTAAACCCAAACCAAGTTTAAGTTTGGAGCCTATCAACACCCAAACCCCCCAGAGTCTTCCTATACCCGCCTCATCGATACCTCACCACCTCAAGGGTAAAAGACGAGGGTCTCCCTCCCCGTCGGGGTCACCGACCTCAGTATCCTTCACGTCTTCATCCCCGTCTCAATTCCGTCGTACCCCAAGTCCAAATCCAAGTCCAATTGCATATACCACCTCACTACCTAAATCTACATACCCTTTACAAAGTCCAAGTCTTTCTTCCTCTTCTCAGCACTCTTCGCAGCAAAGTTCTTATTTCTCGCAACAAAACCAAAACCAAAACCAGTCCCAACACGGGATAATGCAAACGGTGTAAACGAAGACTCGGACGACGACTCGGATCTCTTTCCTCTACCCTCTCCACGTCGGACACCCGTTGGGACACCGACTATTGGGACGCCGAGTATTAGTAGGGGTGGGACGCCTGTTAATGGGTCTACGGTGTCGTTATCCTTGGTCAACGGCGTCGGCTTGAATAAAGGGAATGGATCTCTGGTTAACTTGAACAAGGACAAGTCTTCGTCGTTGGTTAACCTTGGGCTTGGGCTTGGTGGTGTGGACTGGTGTTTGGGGTTGGGCTCGGGGTTGAATGGGAACGGGAATGGGAAGAGGAGTGTCAGTTCGCCTTTACCGTTGTCGGAGCCGTCGGCACCTTCACCGAGGCTGGGGTCGGGGTCGGGGTTGGAGGAAGATGGAGATGGTTTATTGGGAAGGTCGTTGTCTAGAAAGCCTAGCTCTAACAAAAGGGACACAGATACGCAGAAGGAGAAGGAGAAGAAGAAGGAGAAGAGGGACCCCCTACCTCCATTGTCATTGCCATTGGACGACGTAGACCTCAACTCCGACTCTAGCCTGAGTGTGCAGGATTTGACGACATCGACGTCGGTGGGGAGAGATATGAATTCTATTACTGCGTCTACTACGTCTACGTCTACGGCTCCTCCCCCCTCCCCTTACCCGTCCCACCGGCACCCATCTCCTCAGACAAATACAAGTACATCAGCCACGTCCTCCTCTCCCTCGACTTCGACTTTGACTTCATTTAGAATTCGGAGGTTCTTTTCTGGAAGTGGGAATGGGTCTGGGTCCGGAAATGGGACTGGGAGTAACGGGGGTAACGGGAGTAACGGGCATGCTAATGGAAGTGGGGGTAATGGTAATGGGTCTAGTAATGGAAGTAGTGGTGGAGAGAGAGAGCGCGCATTGGACGAAAAAGCCGAGGACGTTGATCCCTTGGACATCTCACAGGGTCCCCAGAGTCCGAGTCCGAATCCCAACCCCACATCTACATCTACATCTACATCCAAGACCAGAGATCTGTGGTGGCCTCGAAGAGAAAGGCGAAGACGTGGAAGAACAAGAACATTCGCATTAACATTGGGGAGAAGGACAAGGCAAGAAGAAGGATAAGAATAAGCTCAAGCTGGGACTTGGGCTCGGGCTCGGGCTCGGGATTGGGATTGGGCCGGGGAAACCTATACCTGGAGCTCGAGGCGTACCGGTGTTGATGAAAGCTTTGAAGCAATGGATTGGGAATGGGATTGGGTCACATTAGAATTGGCGTATACTATTGGCGGGGACGAAGTACATACATATTCTGGACTTAACTTATGATATGTAGATAGATACTAATGTTTAAACGTTAAACTCGAGCTTGGGACCTGGAGTGCAATTCTTCATTCGCAACCTGTCTAGATCTTGTTTTGAGGACGCAGTTTGATACTTGTACTCGGCACTACTACTAGTAGACCAGAGTGCCTATGTTACTAATACTATGTACTCTCGAGTCTCAATGAAGACTAAGTCTCAGTACCATGAAGGAGGGGCATGACGCAAAAATCACAAATTCGAAGTAAGGGAAGACAGAGACAGACAAGATACTGGTATAATTTGCAGAATATTGATATTCAGTACACGCAATCGCACCTAGAGTAACCCGCCCCAACAACGCCAAAAACACCAGCTAGCAAAGCAATGGCAGCACCGACACTGCCCATACCGGCACCGACACCCCTTAGGCTTGAGGCAGAGTTCGTACCACCATTGCCGTTCCCCCTACTATTGTTGTTATCACCGCCCCTCCCCCAGCGGACGAAGTGTCGAGTACTTCTACAGTCATCGCGGTGGTCGAGCCTCGAGCTTTTCCTTATACCCCATGCATCGGGCCGCAACGTCATTCCTACTCTAGATTGGAACTAAACGAGTTGAAGTGGACTGGATCGTGAAGGAGGAAGGGAGGTTGCGTCGGGGAGAAGAAGCAACGTAGAAGTCGAGCTGAAGAGGGCGGGGCTGGATGCGCAGGATAGAGACGTGGACCGGCAGAAATCGCGATCAGAATAAAGAACAATGAGAAAACGAAAGATACGCACCGTTTCCAGGCGATATAAAAGGCACCTCTTCCACCAGCTCCTAGCAGACATTGAGCACACGCCACGCAGTAAGGTAGACCGAAAACCCATAAACGAGAGCCCTGACGTGCTCGAAATCACCGAAAACCACCAACGCTGCCTATACGTCCTCGTTAACGGTGACCTGCGCTTTCGTTTGTCCATTTAAAGACGAAATTGCCAGAATTAGTGTCTGCTCTTGAGACGGAGCGAAAAGGAGAACTGAATGAAGGGAGGATATGGAAGGGTGCAGGGCCAGCGTGGAGACAGTACAGACATACCAGGGATTGAGAGACACCGAGGAAAGCCTTATACCATGTCAAAATCTACGCTTCGTCTACGCTTCTACAACCATCGCCAATTGACACCGACCCAGACACTAATCTTCGAGATAAATTAACAGTATGAGACGGATGCAAGTCTGCGAAGGTGTCCGGCTCCAGTGTCAAATCGTAGGCCTCGGCGTTGGGGTGTTGATGAGCACCGAGTCTGCATTGGCTTCCGAGTAGCTTCTGAGCATCGCAGACGCCTGCAACAGGCTCAAAATCATCCTGAACAGAACTCGAAAGTGGAGGTTGCACTTCAGAAGGTTTTCATGAAGTAGTAGTTGACACGCTGGGGAGGAAAGGCGGATACCTGGATGAGGGGAGGGATAAGAATGAGATAGAGTGAAGAGGCCGGCTATTAGCAGAGATGAAACGAAGAAACAGTCTCTCTGACGTACCATGAAGATTGACATAGCATCCATTCAAGCGACCCACTACCAGGCAAACCAGCACAAGTCCGGCATACACTCTTGTCTAACAATATGCATCTCCAAAGGACGTAGACGTCTCACCCAACGCCCATCCATATTCTCCAAAAATGCCAACGATGCAAATGTCTCAGCTGGGTGGTTCTTGATGAGCTGTAACGTGCATATTGGACGCGCTAGGAATGATGGCGTCGACGTAGAGGTATTTTTGCACGACATCTCGCATGTTGAAGGAGGGGTATGCGGTGGAAGTGCTGAAGGGAATGGATTCGAGATGATAGCTGAAGTGAGACAGTAATGATGATGACGACGCCGCCCTGGAAACGGGATAATGCGTTGGAGTGAGAGGAAGGTGCTGGATTGAAGGGATGGATGTCAGAAAAGATACAGGTATGACGGAGATTTGAGGTTTGACTGTAACTGGCTACTGCAGTACCTCTCCGCCTTCTCTTCCGCAGAACCAACCAAAGATGTCTTGAGACGCACACTGAGCTTGCTAGCTCCGCAAACAGTCTGTAGCATTTCAAGTAGCAGCTGAAGACGTACCTCGTTTGTACTTGTATAATGTTTCATCCTGGCGCAAGACTTCGCGCGTCTACATCACTTCGTCATGTGACATGAACACTTTTCGCGTTTTCTCTTGCAGCGCACCATCACTAGTATTCCTCAGCGTTTCGACCACACACATTGTTCAACGCGGATATGTTGCGACGAGACTTCGGCAATATGCCAGACCCGGACCCAGGTGTGGATTTGGTTGATGAAGAAGTGAAGGAAAGAAGCATTCTCAGCATTCAGATGGGAGGACTTGGGCTGCCTCAAGGCTTCAATAGCTTTGCAGGATACCGAAGCCATAAATTTCGGGTTCATAAAGCTTCGGTTTTTGAAACATACCGCCATAGGCACCAGCGAGCGAGGGACAAGTATAGATATGCTAGAAATACTAACAGGAAGAATGATGGGGATCACAATCACAAGGCTACTGGTGACCAGACCATAGTTGATGGGGAGGATATGGATATTGATGAGATTAGCAGCAATCCAGATGGCATGGGGGCAGGGGTCACTCAGACTAGTTATTCCCAATGGAGCTTTGACAGAAGAGTGAATTCAGACATTGAAGAGTATGCTTCAGGGAGTGATCTGAGAAAAGTGAGTTTCTTTTATAATTTTCATGGAGTAGAGACAACTGATTTTTCAGTCCAATTTTTTCCAGACTGAGATCAAGTATGAGCATTCAAATTCTTCATTTTATCATACTGACACCATCAAAATAGTCCTGAGATAATGACATCTGCTGAAGGCAGCCAATGTTACCAAGGGTATCAGTGCATTTCATCTTTAAAGCAGTACAAAGCAGAGCTCAAAGAGAACTCATAGGTCATTGCCAGGCATTACCAGGCCCAATATCACCCAAAGCTACTTTCAACAAGCACATGACTTTGTGATAACTGGCTCAAATATCATAAATGCAACTGGTTCAAATATCATAAATGCAACAACCTATATCACTTGTAAGTAGTTATGAAACAACTATGATTGCTTAGGTTGACTTTCATGTTTTTAGCAAGAGAAAACCAGGTATGTAAAATTTATAAAATCTCCATTGCTCAATAACCTATTCTACTGAACAGGAGACAATGAACCTGTAATGGATTTCTCAACCTAGATCTCAACAAGCACTGATTATTCCTTAGTCCTAGCTTACAGAATGTACTCCCATGTCCTGTGCCAAGTCAACACTTTACTGGCCGCAAGGACATCCTTGAAAAGCTTTCAATGATTTTTGCAGCTGATGCATCTCTCATGCAGCGAGTAGTGACTCTTGTTGCAAAAGGAGGAACTGGGAAGACACAGGTGGTACTGAAATTTGTGTCTGAGCAAAGTGCTAGGTCAAACTGTTCTATATTTTCCTGATGTTGCAATGCTCTCACATATTAAAGCAGATTTTCAAACATTTGGTTTTTTGATGCAACCTCAGAGGCCACACTTGCAGCTGACTTCAAAAAACTTGCCAAGGTTGCAGGCATTGAGGATGAGGTCAAGGATGTTAAAGATTTCTTGGGGAGGAACTGCAAAGATTCACTCCTAATCTTTGATAGTGTAGACAACCCAGATATTGACCTCAGAAATTACATCCCCAGCTGCAGTCATGGCAATGTGATTATCACCAGCCGTCTAGCAGAGACTAAACATGTGGCATCTTCTAATTGTCACATTGATCTCAATGATCTTGAAAAGGAGGATGCCATTGAACTTCTGTTGCAGCATGCTCATGAAGAGAAGTCAGCTGATACCAACAAGCTGGCATCTGAGATTGTTGATACACTTGGGTATCATGCTCTAGCTATATCTACAGCTGGTGCCTATATTCATTCAACTGCAACTTGTAACCTCAGTGACTACCCATCCCGGTTACAGCAAAAGCAAAAGGAGCTTATGAATTACAAAATGAAGTCTCTTGACAGCTATCAACAAACTGTTTTCAGTGCCTTTAAACTCAGTTTTGAAAGGCTCAAGAGTCACACTCAGCATCTTTTGCAAATCTGTGCTTTTTTTCACCACAAAGCGATTCCCATTCAATTATTCCAACGTGCAGCTACTTTTGCTGGTGATGATGTATTACAGGGGGAGGAAATCTCAGGCATGGCAGAAATGCAAGAATTCCTGAAATTATTTGAAGATAACCACTTATGGAAAGAATGTGTGGATGAATTGTGTCAGTTCTCTTTGGCATCATATGATAATAAAACAGAGGTCCTTGCATTACACTCTGTCATTCATGCCTGTTCCCGTGAGACTGTTGATGTGGTGGAAAGCAAACGAAATGTGGCATATCTGATAATTGGACGTGCTACTCCACTTGAAGTCAAAGACAAAGACTATCAGTTCAGAAGGTATTTGTGGGACCATGCGAGTTATATGTATGGAGGGATAATGCCTACAGTCTTTGTACGCATTTGCCTAGCACAGATCCTTGATGATGCAGGAATGTGGACTCAAGCTGAGCAGCTGGAAGAGGAGGTTCTTGGGGTCAGGAGAGAGGTGCTTGGAGAGCACCACCCTGACACACTGAGTTCCATGGCCAACCTTGCATCTACCTACAGGGCTCGTGGAAAGCTGGAGGCAGCTGAGCAGCTGGAAGAGGAGGTGTTTGGGGTCAGGAGAGAAGTGCTTGGAGAGCATCACCCTGACACACTGACTTCCATGGGCAACCTTGCATCTACCTACTGGGCTCATGGAAAGCTGGAGGCAGCTGAGCAGCTGTCAGAGGAGGTGCTTGGGGTCATGAGAAAAGTGCTTGGAGAGCACCACCCTCACACACTGACTTCCATGGCCAACCTTGCATCTACCTACAGGGCTCGTGGAAAGCTGGAGGCAGCTGAGCAGCTGTCAGAGGAGGTGCTTGGGGTCAGGAGAGAAGTGCTTGGAGAGCACCACCCTCACACACTGACTTCCATGGCCAACCTTGCATCTACCTACAGGGCTCGTGGAAAGCTGGAGGCAGCTGAGCAGCTGTCAGAGGAGGTGCTTGGGGTCAGGAGAGAAGTGCTTGGAGAGCGCCACCCTGACACACTGACTTCCATAGCCAACCTTGCATCTACCTACTGGGCTCGTGGAAAGCTGGAGGCAGCTGAGCAGCTGTCAGAGGAGGTGCTTGGGGTCAGGAGAGAAGTGCTTGGAGAGAACCACCCTAACACACTGATTTCCATGGGCAACCTTGCATCTACCTACAGGGCTCGTGGAAAGCTGGAGGCAGCTGAGCAGCTGGAAGAGGAGGTGCTTGGGGTCAGGAGAGAAGTGCTTGGAGAGCGCCACCCTGGCACACTGACTTCCATGGCCAACCTTGCATATACCTACAGGGCTCGTGGAAAGCTGGAGGCAGCTGAGCAGCTGTCAGAGGAGGTGCTTGGGGTCATGAGAGAAGTGCTTGGAGAGTGCCACCCTGACACACTGACTTCCATGGGCAACCTTGCATCTACCTACAGGGCTCGTGGAAAGCTGGAGGCAGCTGAGCAGCTGGAAGAGGAGGTGCTTGGGGTCACGAGAGAAGTGCTTGGAGAGCACCACCCTGACACACTGATTTCCATGGGCAACCTTGCATCTACCTACTGGGCTTGTGGAAAGCTGGAGACAGCTGAGCAGCTGGAAGAGGAGGTGCTTGGGGTCAGGAGAGAAGTGCTTGGAGAGAACCACCCTGACACACTGATTTCCATGGCCAACCTTGCATCTACCTACTGGGCTCGTGGAAAGCTGGAGGCAGCTGAGCAGCTGTCAGAGGAGGTGCTTGGGGTCATGAGAGAAGTGCTTGGAGAGTGCCACCCTGACACACTGACTTCCATGGGCAACCTTGCATCTACCTACAGGGCTCGTGGAAAGCTGGAGGCAGCTGAGCAGCTGTCAGAGGAGGTGCTTGGGGTCAGGAGAGAAGTGCTTGGAGAGTGCCACCCTGACACACTGAGTTCCATGGCCAACCTTGCATCTACCTACTGGGCTCGTGGAAAGCTGGAGACAGCTGAGCAGCTGTCAGACAAGGTGCTTGGGGTCACGAGAGAAGTGCTTGGAGAGCACCACCCTGACACACTGATTTCCATGGGCAACCTTGCATCTACCTACAGGGCTCGTGGAAAACTGGAGGCAGCTGAGCAGCTGGAAGAGGAGGTGCTTGGGGTCAGGAGAGAAGTGCTTGGAGAGCGCCACCCTGACACACTGAGTTCCATGGCCAACCTTGCATCTACCTACAGGGCTTGTGGAAAGCTGGAGGCAGCTGAGCAGCTGTCAGAGGAGGTGCTTGGGGTCATGAGAGAAGTGCTTGGAGAGCGCCACCCTGACACACTGAGTTCCATGGGCAACCTTGCATCTACCTACTGGGCTCATGGAAAGCTGGAGGCAGCTGAGCAGCTGTCAGAGGAGGTGCTTGGGGTCATGAGAGAAGTGCTTGGAGAGTGCCACCCTGACACACTGAGTTCCATGGGCAACCTTGCATCTACCTACAGGGCTTGTGGAAAGCTGGAGGCAGCTGAGCAGCTGGAAGAGGAGGTGCTTGGGGTCATGAGAGAAGTGCTTGGAGAGCGCCACCCTGACACAACACACTGAGTTCCATGGCCAACCTTGCATCTACCTACGTTTCCCTTTGTCATTTCCTTTTCAAGTTATATTTCATTTCTGAACCTTTCCTGTCTCATTCCAAACACTTCTGAAATGGTACTTAAGCTAGCAACTCTGTAGTAGATAGCTTAAGTCTAAAATTGATTTAGCTGGTCCCCTATCTTTTCCAATCAATTCCTTAAGACAACTAGAGAGGTAGTACTAATAGTGCCATTGTTAGGCATTGACCAGATTGTAAGTACTAAGTGTCTGATTGTACTTAGTAGGATAAATGGAGTTAATGAATTGATTATTTGAGTTTACACTTGGTGTATGTACTAGACCAACTGAATATGAGTTGAGTATTGATTGATATTTCTGATTGATGTGAAGTGAATTGAAGTTGAGTGGTTAATTGGTATTGAATGTAAGTCGAAAACTGATGGTAGGAGTTGTAGAAGATTGGTTTGTTAATTGTTTGAGTGTGCTATGTTGGTCTAGAGATAGGTCAAGGTATTGGTGATAAAATTGCAAGCTGGGTCTCTCAGTAGGTGTGACTCAGTCTTTTGTAGGAATACAAGTGAGAAAAATTTTAAATACTATGCTGTTACTTTCCCATTCTTGCTGCTACTCTGTAGTAACATCTCCTTGTTTGTCTACCCTTTTTTATCTTTAATTTCCCTTATTCCTGTCTCGTTGCTCCTCATGTTCATCCTTGAGGTTTTCATATCCACTGAGGTTGTGCTTGTTCGTATTGTTACAAAGCCACATTTCTAAACCTCGCTTTATTCCTTGTCCTGATGACCAATCCTTATCCTATTCTGAGATGTCTTATCATCTCAACTTCTCTTCCTCAATTTCTCCAACTTTCACTGTCAATACTGCCGTATGTTTCCTGACTATTCATTTTCCATCATCTTCTGACCTGTCCTCCTGTTTATGTTCATGTCATTGAGGTGCGCTTCATAACAGTACCCTCTCTCTAGGTCTGAGCCCTTGAATACCTCTGTAATAGATACTTTGTAGTATCATCAATCATCTGGTCATTACCATTGATTTGATCCTGACAATGTGTCTGAGCATCCTTGTTTTGAGTATATTGACTGGGTGTGATTGTGGATTTTGTCTTTTTGTATTGGTAAGTGCAAGTTCTTGGAGAGATGTCTCTTGGCTTGGTGGCTGACCCAGTCTGTCCTGCAGGTGTATTTTTTCCTATAAAAATGCCCAAGTTTTTCACTGATGGTTCCCCAGTTCCTTTCGCATTTTCATAGTCCAATGGCTTCTGATCAGCTTCTGTACCCTGACTCTCCTCATCCAACCTCATCTCCATCTCATCCTCGAGTCAACCTACACTCTGAATCACCTGAGATGGTCATTGATGGTTGTCTTCTGATATGAGTTTTCTCCTTTTCATATATGAATATTGGTGTCACCATCTCTTTTACTGTCTCTTTTGCTACATTTTAGGCCTCACTCATTGTCCATTCCAGACATCATTCAGGTTAGAAGTGAATGTGCTACTTTAAGACATGAGTGGGAGGTGTCCAAAGCACAACTTGAAATCCTGAAGAACAAGAAAGTGCAATTACTTTCTGAAATGGAACAGGAATGACAAGATAATTCGGAGTGAGTGGTTCTTTCAGGAATCCATCATTGGAAGTATTTTTTATTGATTTGGTTCGTATCCTTTGTAGGTTCGCCGACACTATGTGAGCCAAAGTGGCAGAAGTAGAGGGAGCATTCAGTAAGTCATAACATTGTTTATCGCATTTTTTCCAGACTTCTTTAACGAAAATCTTTCCCTAGAGTTCTATCGTTGAGCTTTTACTTGTGTTGCTAACTTGGCCCTTCATGGGCTCTATGGTAATACTGATTGAGGAACTGCTTCAGTGGGTCATTATCAATCTGGAGTGGGTTCTTCTCTCTCCTTGGTTCATGAAGCCATTAGTATTGGAGACTTGGAACTGGTCTGTGAATGCTTTAGGGCCGCTAGTGTTGCTGTTGATGCCCTTTTTACCGAGATGACCCATGTCTCTGATAGCTTGAAAGCTACTATTGGCCTTGTTTCAGAAGCTGAGGAACATTTTATCCAACATCTCACCACAATCCAGATTAGTCCCATTTTCCATGAGCTCCCTTCATGTGGCCTTTGTTTTATGGTTTAGTTTCTGATACTTTTATAGAATGCCTCTTTCTTATCCTCCTGCCACTCCTATATTCTATCTGGATGCCCCTACAGTCACCAGTATTGTTCCTCCTTCTACTGAGGTTGCCACTGTTTTGGTTAATGCTGAAAATTCTCCTGAAATTCCCAATGATCCTGGGACTACAGTGATCATCTCTTCTATGCCTCTTCCTTCTACCTCTGCAGACCCAGTTCCTCCTGCTAGTCATCCAGAGCCTCGTCATTGTCCTGCTCGGGACAGGCAATCCAATTGTCCTTCCTATGGTTCTAATTGCTCTTATTCTAGCAAAGTGCCCTCTACCTGCTGTCGCACTCAATTCAAGTGAGAATCTATTAATCCTTCATCTATTTCTTCATCTAATCTCTTCTTTATCCAGCCACTCTCTTCCTAACTGACCTCACACTGTTGAGTTGGAGCCTGGGGAGATAATTGCTAGGGTTCCCTCTGCCTTTCGTCCATCTACTCAGGCTAGTGTTTGCAAAGCTCGAGTTAATCCTGCTGGTGGTAATTCAGGTTCTGTAAACGACTCTTTTGCGAGTAAGAGTCTCTAGGTGTGGGGATAGGTTGTTGAATTTTCATAAGATATGAAAAAAAGATATGCATAGTTGTATATGGTTGTTTCACACTTTTTCTATGAGGAGTCTGACTCTTCTACTGGTTGTACTCCTAGCACATTCCTTTGAATATCAAGTCACCAGTCTTTGTTTGTGATTTTGAGATATGACTTGGTGGCTTTAAGAGTTGCCAGTGTAAGATCCTTTCCATGTCAGATGCCTACTATAGCTCATGCCTAGAGCACAGCCACTTTTTCATTCTGGTTCTTTAATGTCCATGTTCCTTCCTTCACTGATCTGTTCAGCTTGTATTCACATCTGTTTTGATACATTCCCTTCAATGAATTCGTTTGTTGTTGCGTCCTTGTGGAATCTGATTTTCCTGGACAGTGTTTGCCCACTGCTGTGACTGAAACCTTGGTGAGTGTCATTTGGCATTGTCTTCTGATGGTTGTGTTTGTGTAGGATGCTGCATTGTTGGATTGACTCAGGGAATCTTCTTTCCCCTCTCCAAGGCTTCTATCTGGTCTTTTGTCAGCTGAGGTTTTTCAGGGTGGGCCAGGGCATATTCCTCTAACATGTCCAGTGTGTGTTGAAATTTTCAGGGTGGTTCCCACGTATCCTCTTCTTGATCATACCCTTTCCAGTGTACTAACAGTTTCAGAGTTCCCTGTTCCACCTTGGAATCTACAATATGGTTGATCTTGTAGATGCCTTTTTCCTCATTCACTACTTCCGTTTCATATGGAAGTGGTTGTGGTGTCTTTCATAAATTGTCTGGGTGGAACTTTGAGAGAAGATTTATGTGGAAGACGTTGTGAATCCTGCTTAAGGATTTGGGTAGGCACAACCTGTACGCATGTCCCCCAACCCTTTGAATGATTTTAAACAGTCCTATCTGTTTATAGTCGAGCTTCTTGGTGGGTCTCTTTGTCTTTATATTCTTTGTATTCAACCATACCTGTGCCCCTTCTTTGAATTCTACTGGGGTTTCTCTTCTTTTATCATCAAACCTCTCTTTCATCTGGTTGTTGATTCTCTGAGTTTCCTCCTGGAGGTACTGATGTACCTGATTCATCTCCAGAATTTGGACATGAAGGTGGATCCCTTGTCAGAGATAATGTTGTCAGGTAATCCGTGCTTTGAGAAAATGTATTTGATAAAGTTTCAAGAGGTCCTCAGCCTTATCAGTGGTATAGCAAGGCATGAAGATCCCCATCTTGGACAGCTGGCATACTACCACCATGATGGTGTCAAACCCATTGAGCTTCAAGGATGTCATCCAATAGGTAACGGTTTCAATAATCCATATGGCTTTTGTCTGACCATTTTTACTCTGTGGCATGCTTCACATGTTTGGACATAGTTTTTTATGTCTTTGTGCATTTTCGGCCAATAATAGGTGCGTTGTATTAGTTTGGTGGTCTTTCTGATGCCTGGGTGTCCCCTAAGTTTGTGATCATGATGATTTTGTAGGACCCTGACCCTCAGATCTCCCTCCTCAGGCACATAGATTCTCCCATTCCTCAATAATAATCCTTCTTCCACTTTAAACACTCCTGGCTCGGGCCCCTCTGCTATCCTTTTTCCTGCTTTGAAGTGCCTATCATGTGGGGCAGTTTGTATCTGATTCAAGAGCAAGTCCTCATTCATGATGGCCGTTGCACAAAGTCATTCAGGTGGTATGAGTATTTTTCTCATTATGGATGTTCCATGCCTCTATTTCCCCCTTTTTAGGACAAACATCTGCTCTCCTTGTAAGTGCGTCAGGTTTCCCTCCTAATCTCCCTGGGCAATAGTTGATGGTGAAATTGAATCCAGACAAGAACTCAGACCATCTTGCTTGGCAACAGCTAAGTTTTTTGGTAGTAGTAAAGAATTGGAGGTTATTATGATCTGTGTATACTTCAATGGTATAGCGTGACCCTTCAAGGTACACTCTCCATTGCTTGAATGAGTCAACTATGGCCAACAATTCTTTGTCATATATGTCATAATTGAGTTCTGCAGCTCCCATAGATTGGGCATAAAAAGTGACAGGGTGTATCTCACCTGTTTCCGATGTGGTTGGGATAATATTGCTGCAATGGCATAGTCCAATGCATCTGATTCTACAATAATCAGTAAGTTTGGATTGAAATGGCGCAATATGAGTGCCTCTGTAAAGGCTTGTTTTAACAATTCAAATGCGTTTTGGCATTTGTGACTCCATAGGAAAGGGACGTTTTTTGATGTTAAGGCGGTAAGTGGTTTAACTATTCCAGAATAGTTGTTGATAAATTGACTATAAAAATTGGCGAAACCCAAAAAGCTCTGAACCTCTTTAACACAAGTAGGTCCCTTCCACCTCCTAATTACCTCCACCTTCTTGGTATCCATGAATATGCCTTGCGGAAATACCATTACCCCTAAATATTCCACAGAGTCCATGTGGAATTCACATTTGGATGGTTTTAGGTGTAAGTCGTTCGTTTTCAATCTTCTCAAGCCTTCTTGTACATCCTCAATGTGTTTCCTTCTCATTTCAGAGAAGATAAGTATATTGTCTAAATATATTGCCACTTTGATGTTGATCATATCGTGGAATATACTGTTCATGAATTGTTGGAAGACAGAGGGCATGTTGGTGAGTGTCACGAATCGCTCCCCGCCTATTCATTTCCTTTCTATTCTTTTTCCTTTACTATCTACTTCCCACTCTAACTCCATAAACACCAATCATTTCTCATCATCGTCTATAGTTACCATCTCTCTAGATCTATGACTTATATCCCTATCTCCTCCGATTCCGATCTCCATGGACATTCTCACTGTCAATCACTCCGTATGATCCAGTACCTTCATCTATCCATATTTGACTCATTATTCTCTCGCCCTTGTCATTTCCACATGATACCGTCTATTATTACTTACTCTTTCCCATCTGTTCATATTTTACTTATATACCTGTGATCCTTGTAACCTATTCCTTAGTTCGCTCACTTCGTCTCCGCTTCGTACTTGTACTACGCAGTGTAAGAGCCTAGTCAGCTTACTTTCTCTCTATCTCTTTACCTCTCTTTCTCTCTTGATCGAATCTACTCTCTTGTAACTGCTTTCCTTGTATTGTGTGACTTGGGTGGTTATTGAGTGTACTGACAACCTTGACACTTGAACGAACTCCCATACACCCACCTCACAAATTCCCTCATCACATCCTATTCTTCACTCTGTCTACCCCACGCCCCCGAATTCGTATCGAACCTCCTGTAACCCCTCGTGACTACGAACGGATTCCACTTCCCTTTCCTCGCTACCTCCTACACTCTGAATACTCGGTCTCTCATGGAAGAAGAATACAAACAGATCCTTGGAGCCTTGACCGACACTTCGTTTGCACAAGACATTGGGTGTGGGAACTTATCTCAGGTGACGTAGTCCTCTCGACATTTTCATACATAACAGTGAAAGAGGACTTCAATACAGGAGAAACTGTGGTTCAGATTAGAGGACCTCTATTCCTCAGAGAACACGTCGACTACTCTCCATCATCACCTTCCCCCGAATACGGTCTAGCATCTTCCTTCATCCTAGGACCCAACTACCTTTCTTGAAATCAGTGTATGACTGGTCGACAAACCGCATCTGCAGACCCGAACCTCCACTGTGCCGACCGACCACACGTATTCCATCCTTCATCAACTCGAGACGCTGCTTACTTCGTTGAAGACATCGACGACCCTTGGACTCCGTGCACCGTACAACCGTGCCTGAACAGATATAACACTCAACGACTTACCGCTGAAGAAATTCCAAGTGGGTTACACATTATAACCCAACTCCAAGAACTCGCGATCCAAAAGGCACACCTGAAACCTAAACCTGCAACAGAATCGGAACAAGGAACTTCTACACCTACCGACCAACCTTCTGGATCTAACCCAGTACCAGAAACCCCTTCCAATAACCCACCAGAACCAGACAATCCCACTTCCCCACCTTCTTCGCCCACCATTCCATCCGCCGAAGGACCATCCGTAGCCCCTCATCGTCCTCCTACACCTCCTTCCCCAGATCCATCAGACCCAAATGACTCAGTCATGGCTGACACACCTCCTATCGGGTCGAATAGTACTTCCGAACGAGGAAGAAAACCAGACGCCTTCAATGGAGAACGTAGCGAGGCAAAACGATGGCTGGCCCTTTTCAATAACTATCTATGCATGAATAAAGGAAAGTACCCGACCGAGGAAAGTCAGGTTTCACTATTCTTATCATTCTTCACGGGAGAAAAAGGAGGAGATTGGGCAACGCAAAGATTGATAGAACGAGACGCAGATGAGGAGGATGAGAACTTGGCGAGTACACCAGGTGAATGGAGATGGATAACTTTGAAACAGATACGGGATAGATTCAAAAAGGACTTCAAAGCTCTTGCCTCGGAAGATGTGGCGAGAACGAAGATCAAGTTTGCTAGAATGAAGGGGACGGATATTAGCAGCTACAACAGCGTCTTCGATACATACGGAGAAGAATCCGAGTTCGGAGACGCGGCGTTGTTGGAATTCTATCAGGATGGGTTACCACCCAAACTCCGAGAAGCAGTTGGAAGAACGTATCCGAAATGGGATGACTTCGAGGAGTATAAGGAAAGAGCTGTGGAGCTTCATTTAGAGTGGCTGAAGGAACGAGAAAGACAAGGACGCTGGAAAACTACTTCAACGTCGAAGAGTAGTCCAGGTCCGTCTCAGGGAAGAACGGTAGCAAACGTCAATGCGCTTATGGGACCAGGTGCTAACTCGTCTTTCAATCTACCACCTAAACTGACACCTGATGAAAGGGACCGACTTCGAAAAGCAGGAGCGTGCTTCGCATGTAGACAAACTGGACACATGAGCAACGAATGTCCGACATTCCCAAGGACATCATCTCAGAACACTTCCCGAACCTTCTCCTCTTGTGCTATTCGAACAGCCGAAACCGCATCTCCACTGCTGGTAACGGTAGCTCAGGCATCTTCATCTCGAAACACGATCAAGGAAATTTCCAACATGGTTAACAAGGTTAAAGGATTGGAAGGAGAAGAAAAGGAACAAGCAACCGTCTATTTAAAAGACATCATGTCTAAATTGGATTTTTAAATCACTCCTCTGCTACGTCGTCAGTAGGAGTAGAGCAGTACACCGGACAGTTAAAGAACAATTGATATAGTGTGTTATACCCCTCTAGTGAGCGAGTCTTTCCTTCAGAAATAAGAATGTCAGCAATCACTCGTAACAGACAGATACCATCAATCACACTCAAAACTGAACTAATTGGCAAAGTTACTGGCAGAAAAATCGACGCAGACGCTCTAATAGACAGTGGTGCAGAAGGCATAATCATCAATGGTCAATTCGCACAAAAAAATCAACTTACCCTCCTTCCTATCAAAAACCTGTTCCCAGTTCGAAATGTCGACGGCTCTGAAAACACCATGGGATGGGTACGAGAATACACTATCCAAAATCTTCGTATCTATTCCCGAGACGGTGAGGCATATCACGAAGAACAAGCCGAATTCTATGTAACAGACATCGGGGATCATGATATAATCCTCGGTACCGACTGGTTGGAAGAACATAATCCAGATATAGACTGGTCAGACTCACGGGTAGACATGACTAGATGCCCAGAAACATGCATCACGGCAAAACCTCCCATTCTCCATTTGAAAACTAAATCCTTGAAACCCACAGTTGTCGATCCAAGAACCCACCACAAGGATTACCAAGTCAGATGGTTAGAACCAGTTGGACGATTCAAACCAGTTGCCCAACCGAAAATTGCAGGGCGACGTCGTCGAATTCCCATTCGATCCTTCCACCAAAGTTCGGAAGAAATGGCAATCTTTACTGAAGATGACGACGGGAGAGATATGATCCCAGAACGATGGGAACAGGATGTAATGGAAGAATTGTTGGGGAAAGAGGAAAGAATGGATGAAGAGACGTCAGGGACACCAAACCTGAACATCCGTGCGGGTTTCACAAAAGCACAAGAACTCGCAGAGGCAGCCCAGAACGTTCAGGTCAATATACCTCTTAAAGATAAGATTCCTTCGCAATATCATCAGTTCCTACGAGTCTTTGACAAACAAACCTCAGAACGACTACCGAAACGTGGCGAGTGGGATCACGCTATCGAGTTAAAACCAGACTTTGAACCGCGCCCTTGCAAAACATACCCTTTATCCCCAAATGAACAAAAAGAGCTCGATGAATTCATCAAGGAGAACTTAGAGAAAGGATATATAAGACCGTCGAAGTCTCCTATGGCAAGTCCTTTCTTCTTTGTAAAAAAGAAAGACGGAAAACTACAACCAGTACAGGACTATTGTACCCTAAACAAAGGGACCGTCAAAAATGAATACCCCTTGCCGCTTATATCGGAACTCGTAGACAAACTCAAAGGGGCACGAATATTTTCCAAAGTTGACCTTAGATGGGGATATAACAACGTACGCATCAAGAAGGGAGATGAATGGAAAGCGGCGTTTAAAACCAACCGCGGCCTCTTCAAACCAACGGTGATGTTTTTCGGTCTTATGAACTCTCCAGCTACATTCCAAGCGATGATGAACACTCTATTCAAGGACCTGATCGACTCCGGAAAAGTCGTAATCTATATGGACAATATTCTCATATTCACGGAATCACTAGAAGAACATCGATACATGGTGAAACAAGTATTGGCACGACTCCATGATAATGACTTATACGCTAAACCGGAAAAAATGCACCTTCGAAACCGATTCAGTGGAGTTCCTAGGCCTTATCGTTTCACACAACACATTGGCAATGGACCCAGTCAAAGTCGAGGGCGTAACCAAATGGCCAATCCCATGGAACGTCAAAGACGTACAGTCATTCCTCGGCTTCGGAAACTTTTATCGTCATTTCATACGTGATTTCTCGAAAATCGCGCGACCACTGTTCGATCTCACGAAAAAGGAACACCCATGGGAATGGTCCGAGGAAGCTCAAAGGGCTTTCCAGGCACTCAAAGATACGTTCACAACTTCACCAGTTTCTTCTCATGCCAGATCATTCTAAACCATACCGAGTAGAAGTTGATGCGTCAGACTACGCCACAGGAGGTATCCTACAACAACAAGGACCGGATGGTAAATGGCATCCAGTAGCCTACCTGTCAAAAGCCTTATCCAAAACTGAACGGAATTACGACATTCATGACAAAGAGCTTCTAGCAGTCATACGTGGACTTGAAGCCTGGCGACACTACCTGGAAGGGGGACCACACACCATCGAAATCTTGACCGATCACGACAACCTCAGATACTTCACCACGGCTCAAAAACTCAGCCGACAACAAGCAAGAATGGCTTTGTTCCTGACCAGATTCGACTTTACGCTCACCCATAAACCTGGGAATTTGAACCGGAGTGACCCACTTTCTCGGAGATCAGACCATAAAGAGGGGGTCGAAAACGACAACAAAGACAGGGTCTTGCTTGACCCTAGATTCTTCAGAATTCGAGCAACACAGCCAGGAACGGTAACCGCAATAGGAGATGCGGAACTGAAAAGGCGGATTAAGGAGTGTCCGAAGAAGGATGCTGAAGTCGTGAGTGCGTTACAAACCATCTTTAACAACGGACCACGTGCGTTGGCAAAAAATCTACAGGAATCGAACTATGAAGACGGAATCATCTTGTTCAGAGGAAAAATCTACATCCCGAACGACCAACAACTCAGACGGGATATTGTCAAGATGCATCACGATAGCCTTACTGCAGGACACCCGGGACGATTCAAAACATATGAACTCGTTAGTAGAGAATTCTGGTGGCCTGGTATGTCAGTATTCGTTCGCAACTATGTTGAAGGATGCGCTACCTGTCAGTTAACCAAGGCAAATAACCACCCGGCGCATGTACCTTTACTTCCGAACGAAATACTGGAACGACCCTTTGGCACCATTACAACCAACTTCATCACGGATCTACTGGAATGTGACAGCTTCAATGCAATTCACGTCACAGTCGACCGTTCAACAAAAACAGTTGTCATTTCTCCATGCAGAAAAGATATCGATAGCAACAGAACAATTGACCTATTGTTCAATAACACTTGGCGATGATACGGCTTGTGGGACAAAATGATATTTGACCGCGGACCCCAATTCGCAAGTCAAGTGATGAAAGGGATTTACGCTAAGCTAGGTATCACTTCGGCACTCAGTACAGCTTATCATCTGCAAACAGATGGCGAGACAGAAAGGTTCAATCAAGAACTCAAACAATACCTTCGAACCTTCTGTAACTATCGCCAAGACGATTGGGTTAAATACCTACCTTACGCTGAATTCTGTCACAATACCTGAATTCATTCAGCCACCGGAAAATCGCCGTTCAAACTACTCCATGGATTTCTACCCCGACTCTTCCCGTCCATCAATCCGACTTCACACGTACCGAAGGTCGAAGAACGCCTCCAGGACTTGGATACTATTCGAGAGGAATTAAAAGCAAGTCTGGCGACAGCAGCTGAGCTGATGAAAGAACAAAACAAGGACTACAGGAACGAAGGGATGAAGTTTAAAGTTGGGGATAAAGTATTGCTAGATGGAAAGAATCTGAAGACGACGAGGCCGAAAGCTAAGTTGGCAAATCGTCGTCACGGACCATTCGAAATCACTGACGTTATCAGTGAAGTCAATTAACCGACTCAAATTACCGAATGGCTGGCGCATTCATCCAGTGTTCCACGCTTCACTCCTATCGCCGTACAAAGAGACCGAAGCCCATGGAGTGAACTACCCAGGAGAACCGGCTGAGTTACTTCCCGAAGACAACGAATACGATGTGGAAGCAATTCTGGACTCAAAACCTACAAGAAACCGCCGGGGAGTACAATACCTTGTCAAATGGTTGGACTATGCTGATTCAGAGAATTCATGGGAACCGGCGTCAGGATTAACGAAGGTGAAGGAGATGATCGAAACCTTCCACCAGCAGCATCCAAATGCATATCGACCCAAGAACTTGATACGCCCCGGAACAACGGTGCGTTCACTAGGAATCGCCATGGAAGACATATGGCGAAGTACCCGTGTGCTTCAAGCGAAAGCACAACTCCGAGGAGAAACACTATTACGAACCGTTGGTATTCTATGCCCTCCTTCACACCCCACTCGGCAATCGAACTCAGACTTTTGTCATCATTCATCAATCGCATTCCCTCGTTAACGGCGTCTAACTGTCAAACCCGTCTCCGACGATAACCTGGCCGTTCACTTAGCACTCACACTATACGAACCAACAACTATAAAAGGTACCCTTCCGCAACGGAGAACTACAGAACAACATCCATCGATACCAATCAAACACCACTCACTCACACTCTTACTATCACAATGTCGACCACCTCCTCTATCACTATCGCTCACACCGCACACCCAACCAATCGGGGACGTTGCACCTACGGACAACGCTCAGGACGCCGATGCCGACTCTCAAAACAACACGCAGGACCTCACAATGGATGTCAATGCTGTATGTGGGGAGGAGAGGATGGACCAGGATGATGTAGATTGGGTAGAGGACATCGAGCTAGATGTGTCGTTCAGTGGACATCCCTATGAGCAGAGCACAGAGGAAACTTGGGATGGGGAGACGGCAGCATATGGGGCGCACACAGCACCATACAGTATGATGCGACCGACAACGGAGGAGGCTGGGGTACGGCAACCAACACGACGGAGTGGGGGAACCTAGACTGGAACGACCCCAGGTGGGATATTACAAACTACACCATTGAATGGGACAAATACTGGCCGACTCAGGGAGATGTGGACAGACGACTTCGCAAACAATGGGCGGAGCACTGGAAAACTAGCTTGCCGAGCTCCGGTGAAAGCTCGTCCTAAAGAGGGGGTAATGTCACGAATTGCTCCCTGCCTATTCATTTCCTTTCTATTCTTTTTCCTTTACTATCTACTTCCCACTCTAACTCCATAAACACCAATCATTTCTCATCATCGTCTATAGTTACCATCTCTCTAGATCTATGACTCATATCCCTATCTCCTCTGATTCCGATCTCCATGGACATTCTCACTGTCAATCACTCCGTATGATCCAGTACCTTCATCTATCCATATTTGACTCATTATTCTCTCGCCCTTGACATTTCCACATGATACTGTCTATTATTACTTACTCTTTCCCATCTGTTCATATTTTACTTATATACCTGTGATCCTTGTAACCTATTCCTTAGTTCGTTTCACTTCGTCTCGCTTCGTACTTGTACTACGCAGTGTAAGAGCCTAGTCAGCTTACTTTCTCTCTATCTCTTTACCTCTCTTTCTCTCTTGATCGAATCTACTCTCTTGTAACTGCTTTCCTTGTATTGTGTGACTTGGGTGGTTATTGAGTGTATCGACAACCTTGACAGGCGTCAAGTTCTGAGCACAGTTAGAAGTGTGGGTTGGTGCAGTACTCCAGATTTCAGCCTGGGTGTGATGGCTTCATCTCAGTTGTGGCACATTGGGAACAGTGGGCATGTCCTTGGTGTTAATTTGAGGACTAGTGTTGGGTATGTTGGGTTGAGACATTGTGATCTCGGTCGAGGCAGAATTAGAAGGTTCAGGTTCAATCTGGGGTTTTGGGGTTGGGACTAAAAATAGCAAGTCCTCATTCTCCCCCTCCAACTCCAAAACCCAGTGTCCTGTTGACTTCTCAAATATCATATTGCTAGTCTGGAACAGGTCATTGCTATCCCAAGCTTTGACAATGTAAACCTTCCTCCTGTCATGTCCCACCATCTGGCATTTGTATCCTCTAGTGTCTAACTTGCCCCTGCCACTTTTTGCTGGATATGAGCAAAGCCAATACTGCCAAATGGAATAAGGTGAGAGACATTCTGTCATTGCCTGGTCCACTGCTGTTCTGGCACAATCCCCTTGGTATTAGGCATCAAGTTTTTGATGTAAATAAATGTCGCATGCCTGTTCCCAGGCATCAAACAACATTGCCCTAGTACTGTTGAGCATCACCCCAATTCCTCTTTTGGCAGCTCCGTTTGACAGGGATGAGTATGGCACTGTGAACTTGTGGACAATCCCATGTTTCATTGTCCACTCCTTGAAGGTTTGAGAACAGAATTCAGGTGTGTTGTCTGTCCTAATTCTCTTTAGCTTCTTCCCAGTCGTGTCTCCACAATAGCTCACCTAACTTCCAACTTTGCTAGTATCATCTCTGCCTTGCAATCCTTGAGCAGCTCAACCATGTCCCTCAAGGTACCAGTGTCAGTTCCAAACAGTGTGTGCTTGTTTCTGCCAACAGAAGCGAGTTGGGCTGGGCCCCACACATCTAGATACCACCATAAATTCACCTCAGTCACAACCTCGGTACTGTCTGGATGGGGTTGTTTGTCTGTGCAAGATCATCTACAATCCTCGCAGCATCCCATCTTCTTCCATGCCCTTCACCTCTGGCATCCCATCAAGGACTTCATGCACTCCCTCAAATCACTCTGGCATGATATGTCTGCCAGCCCTATGGAGGTATCAAATGTCTGAGGGTAATTATGTCACCATCACCCTCTTTGCATTTGCATTGGCCACTTCAATGTCTAAGACATAAACCTGCTCTTTCAGCAACACCTCAAACACATCTGTACCTGTCTTGTCCCTAAATGTAATGACCCATCCCCTTGAATCATATGGTAACAAGGGCACTGAGAGTTCCAGTGGAGAGCAGATTATTTGAGATGTTAGGGGCATGAAGTGCTCCACAGAAAACTAGGAGACAAGGTATGCCTTTGTATACAGTTTTCACCTGAACGTCGCCTTTACCAGCAATGTTTAGTGCGCAACTCCTTTGTGGGATGAGTCTCCTTCTTCAATGTGAGGCACATAGTTCAGGAAAGAATCATCTATTCTTTGAAGAAATGGATGAGACATGCTGGAATCAGTAGAATACGGACTGAGGTGGTGTTAAGGGCGATACCCCTCATTGAGG
>JAACJM010000338.1:0-71922 GCA_013368315.1 Tetrapyrgos nigripes
TACCAGTGGCTAAGTGCCTGTTTACGGATGACCCTGCCAAGCCATTGATTCAGACACGTTTTTATCTTGGGCTAATACCAAGCTTGACATCGTGGTGCTCTTTCGCTATTCAAGATCGCTATAAATTCCTCACTCACATAGCTAACAGCTGGAATCACTTGGCGATACAGTTAACGTCTCGTATCGGGGTTATATGCAGCGACTTTTCCAAGGGCCGTCTCTCGCTCGTCTGCAATTACTGAAAGTGTGCTAAAGTCTCTGCCTAGACATGTGGGTCGTGTTTTACGTTTAAATTCTTCTCTGTTGCTTACTACAAATCCACCTGCCGTTATGATTGATTGTCACTTTACTGTTTGATTTCTGTTTCTCTTCCAATGAGCTATCGGGCAGATATTCGTTAGTATTTACCTGAGCATTTGTTGTGTAGATAACCAAATTGATTTTTCCTATTCACTGCTTGCAGTCTCTTACTAATGCATCATACATGCTCTTACCTTGCTCTTATTCCAACTCGTATCAGAGACCCACATATGATATCGCTTCATGGTATATTGTGACAGTCGTACTGTCAAAGCATCGCATCTCGAAAGATGAATACTTCATGTACATGTAGAATGCCAACACCGTCAGTACTACGGGTGACCAGATGAGGCAGAAAAACAATTTTGACAAGGCTACTAGATAAGGCTCTAGACCCAAGGGTATTGACAAGCACGAGCACACGAAATGACGATCCTTGTGGTTGATCCATCCTTTTTGTGACATTCCCGCGTCTTTGGGTGGATATCCTTTACAAGAACTACTCCAACGCCCTCTTCCGAACCCCCTCCAATCGAGTGTGCACCCTTTCACACGTTATCTTCAACGCCATGCTACAATAATCGCAGTTCTTTAATACGGGCCTCAATTCCGTGAGTACTGTTTGAAATGTCTCCTCACAAGGCGGTTCGACTGCCATCTTACAGAGAAGTTGAGGATAAAAGACGTGCCATTCCTCGCAATGAGCCGCACCTCCTTTGTGTAAGACTATATGAGGATTGTTCAGAACGATGAAGAGAGCCGTACGGAGGGTTTCGCGTTTGCTGAACTGTCGAACGTGAAGGACAATTGGGTCAGTTGACAAGTACAAGAGTATTCAATTAAGCTCACCCAGGCCCCAAATACCTCTGCCCACGAACCTGAGTCTCTACAGTATTCCTTTAATGAATCGTATACTTGCTTCGTCGACAGTTTGTGCGTTTCTTGTTCTGCAAGGTCTCGCCACTCGACGTGGCCGATACTATGTGCATAAGCGAAGAATTTGCCGGGAGATTCTTTTTAGGGCGAGTCTGGAATCCCGAAAGAGAGATTATTCAGCAAGGATGAAGATTTTTGAAGGGTAACTCACTTCGCTGCTACTTCTTGCAATCCAGTATAGCCCCATTTAGTGGCGTACATGAAGACATCAAATGGGTGTTCCTTTATGAAGAGTCTACCGAAAAGGCGAAGATGAAAAGATTCAGGCTGGAAATAATTCAAATAAGCAGATGGAGAAAGTTCCTCACTCAAGAACAACGCAACAAACTCCTGTAGCACAATATATTCGGTATTTCTCTGCCGCATTGGCAAATCTCAATAAAAGGTTTGAAGAAATTAATCGGAGGTCAGGCTGAGGTAGATGATGCATGAATCTGAGAAGTAGTCGAATAACGTCTGAGTGTTCTGGGAGATGAATATCCATGGATTCGTTGGTAGGGTCGAAGACCGAGGGTTTGCCATAAATTTCAGGTGGAGAGTCAGACTTGGAGTTTGCAACATGATCAGCATCTGGTGGAGTTGTAGATGCTCCTGGAGTACCGATGCCAGGAGAAGCATCGTTGTCAATCTGGATTACGATTCGTTCAAGAATCGAACTGTAAACTTGGAGATTGGACTTATGTGCACCAAAGCGTGTTCCGTCGAAAGAACGGAGGACGATGTCAATAGGCAAGGAGCAATTGTCAGCTGCCAGTCGTGCACATGATAATATGAATAGAAGTTCATGGGTAGGCCCGTAGGACATACCTTCGCACTGGGTTACAGTACTACTAGGAGACCCAATGTCAGTCTTGACCTCGGTATTGTCCGTTGGAATGATTTGCGAAGTGTCGTTGTCTGAAGACATGTGAATGGGTGAAGATGCTGGCAGAGAGATGGTGATGGTTACGAGGCCCTTTAGGCCGAGTTAACTTATGTCGGCCCACTAAACTTTCTCACGGGTTCTAACTGTTACACGCCACCTCAGCGCTCCGAAGTGCCCGAACACTGCCATTTCAGCTGACGCTCAACTGACGTCATTCCAGCCTTCCCTCCGCACCAGGCCCACCAACCAGCACGACGCTTCAGACGCGTTTACCTTCCCTCAACAGCCGTCGAAAGTCATCAAGAGCCGCTCTCTGAGACTCTGAATCACTATGGCTACCTCTAATCCAAGGTCATTTAAAGGCACCGTTACATTAAATGGTACAGTATTGGGCTCTATCTAATTAAAAGAATTTTTTACTGCATATGAAACCAGTTTACTTAAACAGGCCTCGTAATTTGCCATGCGAAGCAGTGGCACCTTTCCCCAGTTTACACACTCTTTCCCAATCTGTATCTTTGGCATTAAAGCAGGATAGATAGATACCTGCCAAGTGGCCCCTTCAGGACCCGGCAGAGTGGCATAGCATAGTCACCATATGTCTGGTGTTACAAGGGCGAGGCAGTCCCCCTACAGCATCAGCAAATGCGGGTTTTTACTCACGGGCTTGCAGGGGCTTGCCAAGCTCTTTCCTCAAGTATTTTAGGCTTCCCTCCATTTCTTTACCTAGATTGGGTACTGATACACTATATAGAGACCTTATTTGTGATTTACATTTGTGTTTTGAGAAATGGTAAGTAGTTGCCCTTTGTATGTAGCTTTTGAAGGATTTTCTGAAAAACACACAGGTGATGATGACGACAAGCATAATATACAGAAGGACCATTTCAGACTATGTAAATGGAGTGTATAGACTTGGTTCAGGTCAATGTGTAAGGTCCATAGCAAAGAGGAATGCCCTATGTACAGTCTAGTCAAAAGAACGCGCAGACTCATGAACTCACATGGCTTTCAGGTGCTCGTGCAAGTGGCTGCGAGTGCCCGTGAGTGATTTGCTAAAAACCTGATGATGTAGCCGCTCGTAAAGTCTTTCCAAGCCAAATCACGCACTTACACAGAAGGCGGTAGGGCATTTGTCCTGACAGAACAAGCATGATATCTGTATTAATTCTCCAAGGTATCAGCTGGAGTGATAAACATTGTAGTCTTCACCCAGTGAACTGAGATCTTGTATATATATTTAGCACATAACCCTATAATATCCCAGTCAAATAAAACCTTCTTAAACCAATACAAAGCAGTATGGTCTGTAAGACTTTCAGGGATTTCCAGCCTTTGGCAGATTTTACTGAGTCTCGCAAAGAATTGCGTAGATTCACAGTATATACATCTGCTACATGTCATGAATCGCTCCCCGCCTATTCATTTCCTTTCTATTCTTCTCCCTTTACTACCTATTTCCCACTTTATTTACTTTTAACCCCATAAACATCAACCATTTCCCATCATCATCTATAGTTACCATCTCTACAGATCTATGACTCACACTCTTATTTCCTCCGCTTCCTATCTCCACGGACATTCTCACTGTCAATCATTCCTTATGATCCAGTACCTTCATCTATCCATATTTAACTCATTACTCTCTCGCCCTTGACGTTTCCACATGATACCGTCTATTATTACTTACTCTTTCCCATCTGTTCACATTTTACTTATATACCTGTGATCTTTGTAACCTATTCCTTAGTTCGTTCACTTCGTCTCTGCTCCATACTATTACTACGCAGTGTAGAGCCTAGTCAGCTTACTACCTCACCTCTCTATCTCTCTTTCTCAAATCTACTCTCTTGCAACTGGTCTTCTCGTATTGTGTGACTTGGGTGGTTACTAAGTGTATCGACAACCTTGACACTTGAACGAACTCCCATACACCCACCTCACTAAATTGAGTCTTTCCCTTGACTACCCCGTCTATCACTATTTCTCAAAAACAATCCTCTTTTCCACAAGCGTATTTGTTACAACAACTGTTTCCCCTTTTTCATAAACTCCTTTCACCCTGTCTGCTCCATTCTCCCAAATTCACTTTGAACCCGCTGTAACCCCTTCTGACTACGAACGGGTTCCATTTCCCTTCCTCTTTACATCCTACACACCGAATACTGGGTCTCCCACGGAAGAAACATACGAGCGAATCCTTGGAGTTTCGACCGACACTTCATTTGCACAAGACGTTGGGTGTGGAAACTTATCTCAGGTGACGTAGTCCTCTCGACATTTTCATACATAACAGTGAAAGAGGACTTCAATACAGGAGAAACCGTGGTTCAGATTAGAGGACCCCTATTCCTCAGAGAACACGTCGACTACTCTCTATCATCACCTTCCCCCGATTACGGGCTACCCTCCTCCTTTATCCTAGGACCCAATTACCTGGCTTAAAGAAGAATTAGTATATGACCAGTCGACGATCCGCATCTGCAGACCTGAACCTCCACTGCGCTGACGACCACACATATTTCACCCTGCATCAGTCTGAGACGCCGCATACTTTGCCGAAAACAGTGACAATCCTTGGATTCCATGCACCGTACAACCTGCCTAAATAGATATAACATTCAGCGACTTGCCGTCGAAGAGATCCCGAGTGGGCTGCACGTTATAACCCAGCTCCAAGAACTTGCAATTCGAAAAGCACATCCGAAACCTAATCCCGAAACCGAATCAGAACAAGGAACCTCTACACCTGTCAACTAGCCTTCTGAATCTAACCCAGCACCACAAACACTTTCCAATAACCTGCCAGAACCAGACAACCCCACCTTCCCCATTCTTCTCCCACCATTCCGTCTGCCGAAGGACCATCCATAGCCCCTCGTCGACCTCCTACACCTCCTTCTCCAAATCCGTCAGATCCAAACGACTCAATCATGGCTGATACACCTCCTATCGGGTCGAACGGTACTTCCGAACGAGGAAGAAAACCTGACGCCTTCAATGGGGAACGCAACGAGGCAAAACGATGGCTGGCCTTGTTTAATAACTATCTGCGCATGAATAAAAGCAAGTACCCTACTGAGAAAAGTCAGGTCTCGTTGTTCCTATCATTCTTTATGGGAGAAAAAGGAGGAGATTGGGCAACGCAACGATTAATGGAACGAGATGAAGATGAGGAAGATGAAGCATTGGAAAGTACACCAGAGAAACGTAGATGGATAACCTTGAAACAGATACGTGATAGGTTCAAAAAGGACTTCAGAGCTCTTGCCTCGGACAACAGGCGAGAACAAAGATCAAGTTCGCTAGGATGAAAGGAACGGATATCAGCAGCTACAACAGCATCTTCAATACATATGGCGAAGAGTCCGACTTCGGAGAAACAGTGCTGTTGGAATTCTATCAGGATGGATTACCACCCAAACTCCGAGAGGCAGTCAGAAGAATGTACCCAAAGTGGGATGACTTCGAGGAGTACAAAGAAAGAGCTGTAGAGCTCCATTTAGAATGGTTGAAGGAGCGGGAAAGACAAGGACGCTGGAAAACTACTTCAACATTGAAGAGTAGTCCAGGTCCATCTCAGGGAAGAATGGTAGCAAGCGTCAATGCGCTTATGAATATGGGACCAGGTGCTAACTCGTCTTTCACTCCATTTCCCAAGCTGACACCTGATGAAAGAGACCGACTCCGAAAACTAGGAGCATGCTTCGCGTGTAGACAAACTGGACATATGAGCAACGAATGTCCGACATTCCCAAAACCGTCATCTCAAAACACTTCTCGAACTCTCTCTCCTCGTGCTGTTCGAACAGCTGAAATCGCGTCTTCACCACCAGTAACGGTGGCCCAGACATCTTCATCTCAAGACACGATCAAGGATATTTCCGACATGGTTAATAGGGTTAAAGGATTAGAAGGGGAAGAAAAGGAACAAGCAACCGTCTATTTAAAAGACATCATGTCTAAATTGGATTTTTAAATCACTCCTCTGCTACGTCGTCAGTAGGAGTTGAACAGTATACCGGACAATTAAAGAACAATCGATATAGTGTGTTATACCCCTCTAGTGAGCGAATCTTTCCTTCAGAACTAAGAATGTCGGCAATCACTCGTAACCAACAGATACCATCAATCACACTCAAAACTGAATTAATCAGCAAAGTTACTGGCAGAAAAATCGATGCAAATGCCCTAATAGACAGTGGTGCAGAAGGCATAATCATCAACAGCCGGTTCGCACACGAAAATCAACTCACCCTTCTTCCTATCAAAAACCTGTTCCCAGTACGAAACGTTGACGGCTCCGAAAACACTATGGGATGGGTACGAGAATACACCATCCAGAATCTCTGTATCTACTCCCAAGGCCACAGAGCGTACCACGAGGAAAAGGCCGAATTTTACGTTACAGACATCGGGGATCACGATATAATCCTCAGCACCGACTGGCTGGAAGAACACAACCCAGAAATAGACTGGTCATTCTCGCGAATAAGCATGATCAGATGCCCGGAAACGTGTATCATAACGAATCCCCCTATTCTCCATTTAAAAACGAAAACAAAGCCTTCGGAACCCGCAGTCGTCAACCCACAGACCCACCATAAAGATTACCAAGTCAGATGGGTGGAACCAATTGGACGATTCAAACCAGTTGCCCAATTAAAAATCGTAGGGTGACGCTGTCGGATCCCTATTCGATCCTTCCATCGAAGTTTCAAAGTAACGGCGATCTTTACTGAAGACAGTTGTGGGAGAGATGTGATCCCAGAACAATGGGAACAAGATGTAATGGAGGAACTATTGGGGAACGAGGACGGAGTAACGATGCTGAATGGGGAAACACCAGAGACACCAAACCTGAACATCTGTGCAGGATTCACGAAGGCACAAGAACTTGCGGAAGCAGCCCAAAACGTCCAAACCGATATACCTCTTAAAGATAAGATTCCTTCACAATATCATCAGTTCTTACGGGTCTTTGACAAACAAACTTCAGAACGACTACCGAGACAAGGCGAATGGGATCATGCCATCGAACTAAAACCGGACTTTGAACCTCGTCCCTGCAAAACGTATCCTTTATCCCCAAATGAACAGAAGGAACTCGATGAATTCATCAAGGAGAACCTAGAGAAGGGATACATAAGGCTGTCAAAATCTCCTATGGCAAGTCCCTTCTTCTTTGTAAAAAAGAAAGACGGAAAACTACGCCCAGTACAGGACTATCGCGCCTTAAACAGAGGGACTATCAAAAACGAATACCCATTACCACTCATATCAGAACTCGTAGACAAACTGAAGGGGGCACGGATATTTTCCAAAATCGACCTCAGATGGGGATATAACAATATACGCATAAAGGAAGGAGATGAATGGAAAGCAGTGTTTAAAACCAACCGTGGACTTTTCGAACCAATGGTGATGTTTTTCAGTCTTATGAATTCCCCAGCTACATTCCAAGCGATGATGAATACTCTATTCAAGGACCTGATCGACTCCGGAAAAGTCGTGATTTATATGGATGACATTCTAATATTCATGGAGTCACTAGAAGAACATCGACACATGGTAAAACAAGTACTCGCACGACTTCAGGATAACGATCTGTACGCTAAACTGGAAAAGTGCACTTTCGAAACCAATTCTGTGGAGTTCCTCGGCCTTATCATTTCACACAATACGTTGGCGATGGATCCAGTCAAGGTCAAAGGCGTGACTAAATGGCCAACCCCATGCAACGTCAAAGATGTACAATCATTCCTTGGCTTCGGAAACTTCTATCGTCGTTTCATACGTGACTTTTCAAAAATCGCATGACCACTGTTCGATATCACAAAGAAGGATCACCCATGGAAGTGGTCCAATGAAGCCGAAAAGGCCTTTCAGATGCTCAAAGATACGTTCACAACTTCTCCGGTCCTCCTCATGCCCGATCATTCTAAGCCATACCGAGTAGAAGTTGATGCGTCAGACTATGCTACAGGAGGTATTTTGCAACAACGAGGGCCAGACGATAAATGGCATCCCATAGTCTGTCAAAAGCTCTGTCCGAGACCGAACAGAATTATGACATTCACGATAAAGAACTATTAGCGATCATACGCGGACTCGAAGCCTGGCGACACTACCTGGAAGGTGGACCACATACCATCGAAATCTTGACCAATCACGACAACCTCAGATACTTCACCACCGCTCAGAAACTTAGTTGGCAACAAGCAAGAATGGCCTTGTTTCTGACCAGATTTGATTTCACGCTCACTCACAAACCCGGAAACCTTAACCGAAGTGATCCACTCTCTCGAAGATCAGACCATAAAGAGGGGGTTGAGAACAATAACAAAGATAGGGTCTTGCTTGACCCCAAGTTCTTCAGGATTCGAGCAACGAGGCCAGGAACAGTAACTGCAATCGGAGATCCAGAGTTGAAAAGGCGAATTAAAGAATGTCCGAAAAGGGATGCCGAAGTTGTAAGTACGTTACAAACCATCTTTAATAACGGACCGCGCGTGTTGGCAAAAAACCTACAGGAATGGAATTACAAAGACAGAATCATCTTGTTCCGAGGGAAAATTTACGTCCCAAACGACCAACAACTCAGACGAGACATTGTCAAAATGCATCATGATAGCCTTACCGCAGGACATCCGGGACGATTCAAAATGTATGAACTCATCAGTAGAGAATTCTGGTGGCCTGGTATGTCAGTATTTGTTCGAAATTACGTCGAAGGATGCGCTACCTGTCAGTTAACCAAGGCAAATAACCACCCGGCGTACGTACCACTAATTCCAAACGAGATACCGGAACGACCCTTTGGCACAATTACAACCGATTTCATCACAGATCTGCCAGAATGTGACGGCTTCAATGCAATTCACGTCACAGTCAATCGTTCAACAAAAACGGTTGTCATTTCTCCATGTAGAAAGCACCCCGTGATGTAGATGAATTATAAATCGGTCGGACGAACCCAGGGGTATGAATTGTAAATCGGTCGGACCAGAACCTATCACCCCATCTTGCCTGTGGGGCTTGAAATCTAGGGCTCGCTGTCACTCAAGCCTTGCGCCACTTCCCTTGCTAAGCTCCAAGGACTCAAAATAAACAGTTAATTTGCTCAAATTGGACATTTTTTTTGCGGAATATAGTGAATAAGACCGATTTATAAATTACTATTGATTTATACACTGTAGATATAGTGCTAGCCACTGTTCTCCTCCCCACTCAAACCACCCAGCATGAAGCCATTGTCCTCTTCTTCCTCGTCAAGCTCGTCGTTTTCAATCTCGTCCTGCCCGTCTGGATCGTTTCCAGTCAAAACCTCGCCTATAATCTCCTCTGCTTCCTCTTCCTCCTGTTCCTCTTCAGCCTTTTCCAGTGACTCATATCCTTCCCAGCGACTCGCAAATCTATCTCTGAGCATCATCATGACGTTTGCCTGTTTGTAAGCATACGCGGAAATGCCCTCCGCATGCACAGCATCCAAAGCAAGAGGAGATTTCGTCTGAGAAGCCCACCAGCCTGCTTTCCACCCCAAACCCCTCAGCGTCCGGGCCATTTCTGCCTTGACGAGCCTGACCTCCTCGTTCCATTGACTTTGGCGAGCGTATGCTTTGCTATACTCCACGCGTATTCCTGAAATTGTTGGCTAAGCATTTGAATTTGTCATTCAAGGAACTAGTGCAGCTTACTGTCACGCATATGCTCTTCATCCAGCATCTCACCACTGCCCCCTTCCATCCAGATCCAAGATGTCTTCTCATATCCACTTCCCGTCTTCTCTTGAATCCCTTCTCTGGTCCTCTGTGCCCGGTCTGCTGCCTCTGTTAAGTCATCATCCAGCTTTGCTATTTTCTTTCCTTTTTTCTTCCCTAGCATCTTTTGTACACTCTTCCATGCACGATCTGCCTCACCCGATATGCAGCGAACATCCGAATCCTTCAATTTTCTCCATGCCATTTTGCTTTTGTCACAACCGTTTGCTTTCAAAACCGCCTCCCAGGCCCCCTGGTACCAACACTTATGACTCTCCGTCTTCACATCATTCCTAGCAAGCAATGCTCTTGAACGGGTGGGCATTGCTTGATGACGGACGTTGGCATCTCTGTAGGTTACCAAACGAGCCCGAATGTGGAGATGATTTCTCAGATGTTCTAGAGAACTTCTCATCTGAGCTTCCCACATACACAGCTCGATCTCCAACAGACCTTCACGGCATCCCTGCAAATGCCTTTGAGGGGATAGAGCTGAAGGCAGGAGAAGGGGAATGGATTCGGCTTGTTCCTCCAGTGATTCGTCTTTATCTTGTCGCACGGCCTCTCGTTCCGCCAACATTTGAAGAGCTGCAGGGGTGTACATTGCTTGAAGAGCTCTGAACCGACCAATACATCGACCCAGCCGAATATGACGTTCCACAAAGGCTGTGAGCTCTCTGGAACTGGGTCGAGGATTCTTCTGTATATCCTGTAGTAGTCGGCACCTGTATAAGTACCACTAGTCAATGCCTTTTTATCCCCAACATATATATATAGGGTACGCACTGTATTTCTTCAATCTCCAACCCATGTGCAATAAAAGCACTTGGACTAATGCGATGAATACCTGGGTTACCAGCCTCCTCTTCCCTCTTCTCGTCCTCCGCCAGTTTAAGACGAACATCGTTCTCTGTCATACCTGTGAAACACGTTTGTCAATACAGTACATCAGCCAGAACCCAAATCCAAGTACTCACCCAGCTTCTTCAATTTAAACGGATTCACATCTGTCCGCTTCTTCTCCCAGTCTCTCACCCTCTGCACCCAATCTTCAGCGTGATCTTGTTGTGCGGCGGTGAACTCTTCAAAAGCCTTTTGTTGTGCATTGCGCTCCGATACTGCATTAAGTAGCCTTTTCTGAAGTATTCTACCTGTCAAAATAGAGTCAATCACTAATTCAAACCAAAAAAAAATTTTGTTCCTACCTAGAGCTACCGTCTTCTGCCAATTCCAATGATGGAAATGGTCATCAAGAGTATCATGACGGGTACCCAGACCCATTTCTCGCATGCTTGTTGCCAGTGGCCCCACATTTGCCCATGAGCGCTCTATTCCTTCCACATCTGTGCGTCCAATGCCTGGTGTGTAGTTCAGGGAAAAATTGAGCTGGCAAGGGAGGTTATGGCTGTGAATATGAAGTTTAGGGATGACGAAATCCATTTTACGGTCTGCAATGTTGACGTGGACCATTTCTGGCATTGTATTCATACGTGTAGCAAGATTCTTATGCCATTGGCAAGCTATATCGTAAGAATTGACCAGATGTAGTCGTGGATCGACATGGCACAGAAGAGACCCCCATCCATAATCCATATTTGCATATCTAGAATGACGTCATCAGCATCGGAGATACAACGGAATGGATGTAATGAGATAATCATACCTCTCTCCCTTCTGCAAATCGACAGCCCCTGATGCCAGTACCATCTCGTGCCTGGCACAGACACCAATAGCCACACCAGTAGCCCCGTATCCCTGAGAATACCGTGTATTCGCGTAATCCAATGCTGCAAGCCCACTGCAAGTGCTCATCTGCCGTCTCAGTCATCAGCCCTCGCCTACACACTTCAACTCAACCGAGCTCACCTCTTGCTGAGTAGTTACCGTCCTGATGAATTCCCGAAATGGCCGATCCTCTACAAAATAGGCATTGCCTGTTCCCAAGCCCAGGTCTTTCTCCTCACAAGACACTAGACAACGTTTTAGCTGAAAGCACGCATCAATGGCAATGATGAGCGTGTAAAGGAATCTGGAGAGATTGGTGAACTGATATTTTAGCACCATGGGTGAGTAATTAGGGTCTGTTAACTCACTTCTCCCCATCTGACGCGTCCTCCCAGCCTTCTGGTAGATTGATACCTGGCTTAGGACATGCGAGGCAGTCCATCGCGCATTCTCCAGGTTTTGTCTCACGGACATACCAACCCTCAGGACAGTTCCCTCTTCCACATCACTTCAACATCACCAAATGTCGCCACTGCAGGATCATCCTTCCCAGTACTCGATATCGATCCTGTACCGTGTGTCTTTCAGTTTCTATTGCACGCGTACAACTAATAGAACTGACCTTTTGGTACAGGATTCCGCCCATACTTGTCATTTTCTCCAAGCCGGCCATGAAGTCATAATTGTTCACCTTGCCGTGTAACGTCATTTTGTGGAACAATTCAAGGACCTTAAACGTAGCACAAGTCTGTGGGTCATCCTGGGTTGCTGGGAACCAACAATGACGCATGCATTGTTGTCGAAATGAAACCTCCCCACAGCCGCAATAGTTCACAGATACGGGATGAAGGCCATTTGTATGGATTACCAAGAAGCCCACATTTCCTCAGCAGGGGTATGGGCACTCCTCGTTTCGTGGGTGACCAAGCTGGACCGTTAGACCAATGTCCTTCAAGAAAATCCACTCGAAGAACTTGCCATTCCATTTCTATGGGACAAAGTGGTAAGAGCTTCTTCAATAAATGTTTTTACACGACTCTAAGCTCACCTTGATGATGTCCAGTGGTCTATTTCGGTGTTCATCTCAGCAACATTCTTCACATAGAAGATCTGGAGCGTAGCAATCCATGCACTGATACAGTGGTATGTGTGTGTCATCTGTCCTGCAGCATAGTGGGTGCACATTGTTAAAGTAGTCACCACGACCTTCTCCCCTCAGCAGCTCTGCCAGATACTCATCACGGAGCAGCCGCCACAGTAACATGGGCTGATCCTGATCACCAACATGTCAGACACAGCTCCCTATAGCCAAAAGAAACTCTTACCGATGAGACGTAGCGTCTCTTCACTGCCACCGCCTTTGTCACGGACTCATCGCCCTCCTCTACCCTTTCTGAGCCATCGTCCAACACGTAACAGCCTTCCCATTGCCACCCTCCATCCGCATTCTCGATTGGACGAGGTGCACATTTTTCTCAAAGTTGCTGCATAAGCTGATGTTGTCGTTTCTTCTGTGGTGATCCAAATTCATAGACCAGCTGACTTGTATGGCCTCGACGCATATCGGAGGACAGTTCACAGATCTCTATTGTCATCCTGGGTGCTGGGGTATATAAATCATCCATAGTAAACTCGTCCTTGTCGTCGACGGAAACATGTTTGCATTTTGCTGGGATATGCATGGTGGTCAAAGGTGTGTTTCAATTTTTCGATGGGTTCAATTCTAGGGATACCAAGAGTCATATAAGGCCGTTTGCCTGTCGTGCTGCCTTTCCAAGACCCTGAAGCATCTGAGATCCTTACGCAACCAGCCACAGCTCCTATAAAGTCGACATTCTCTGTGGTACTAAGGGACAACCACTACCAGCATACATGTCTTCCAGGTACTTATGTCCCACCCATCTCAATCTAAATTGCTGATGCCTTCACTCCAGCTCCAACCACAGTTCCAACCCAGGTCTTGAGACGGCCACTACCACCAAGTGAGTAATTTGGTCCGTATCTATCCTCTACAGAGGGGTAACCATTGATTCCTTGCTCTTACAATATTTCCTGCCAGTTCAACTGCAATCTAGAGAAGTTTTGAATTTACTACTGGCTTCAAGGCATCAAGTTTTATGCCTGGGCACACCAAATACCCTGTTCCATTTGTCGGCAGGGTATGACGCGCACTATCACTGATGGAGAAACTGTGGAACGAGATTGGCAGGAGCCAATATAGGTACATATCAGTGTATTCGCTTTGATTGAATTATAAATTGGGCGATTTTTGCAATCCAATGTGAAAGGGACTCTATTTATCTGAATTATAAATTGCTGAAACAAGGGATGTTTTCGCGATCCGATGTGAAAGGCAGAGCAAGCAGTGTGATTGAAACGAGCATCTGTACAATGTATTCTAGACAAAGGAGGTATTTACTAGAGAAGGGCCGACTGCATCGGCAAAACCCTTGCTTGCTTTTATGTGGGTGGGACCATACAAAGGAGACTTTGTTTGGCATTATTTGCTAGAAATCTGCTGTGCGCTTTAATTATGGGGGCGGTAAGGCCCTGCAAGCAAGGGAATAATTCAACCTGCTGCTTACATGGAGCGAGTGGCATACATCGAGGTTGCCTCAGCCACATCGTCGGTTCCAAACATAATGGTCTGGTCTCCCAAATTCACCAGCCTACAATACTCCTGTTGAGCTAGAGAACTACATTCCATTATTCAAACACTTGTTACAGCACTCAACACAACATGAGGACTTACTAAGAATTGGTGATCGTAGCCGATCTCTCAGAATGAACCACCCAGTGGGAATACGCTCCAGAAGACAAATCAGTCATGGTTACATTGGGTGACGACTTCATTCCCTCAGCATACCCCGAGCCCATGGACATAAATGGGTTGACTACTGGAGGGCAAGGGGATCGAGATGGTTTGGACGGTGACCTAGCCCGACTCTGCAGTTTAGATGGCGAGCCAGCCCGACTCGACGGTTTATTCAGAGATGCCCAAGTAGGCCAGAATGGCCAGTAGGAAAGGGTTTTGACAGAGAGGCAGAGGTTGGTGAAGAGAATGGGTTAATACAACTATCATATTTGTAGTTTTCTGTGTGCCTGTGGTAATGCAAGCAGTACCACCGAAAAGATTCCAGACATTCCTTTTCGTCATTGAACCCTTTGTAGACCTCTGAAAGGGACACGGTTGCCTTTAGGTGGTTCCTAAAGAAAAATCCCCAGTGAGCGCAAGAATTAAAAGGGCTGGTAAGCGTGTCTGACCAGTCTGAAAAAATTGCAGCACCATCACCCGTAAAGACCAGATAAAATCGGAAGTTGAGGCTTTTCGCTTTCTGGGAAGCTTCGGTGGTGTTGATAATGGGTGTGCATCCTTTCCGAGGATCTGCAAGGAATACCAGATCCTTGATATCAAGGTTTTCCAACCTGAAAGCACCTCGGCGGGGGGTGACATAGGTGACTTGGGTCATCGCTGAGCTGAGGGTTGAGAGGTTGATTAGGGAAGGGAAGTAAAAAGGTGACGATCACACGATTGGGTAGAGTACGCGTCAAGTACGCATCCGATCCAACACAAAGGGGTCACTTGTTCCAGAACCATTTTGTCAATCAGTCCCCAATTTCACGCCACTCAAACCAATTTATAAATCAGATCCATATGGAATACAAAAAGAAGAACCTGACAGTCCTTCGACGGTTGTCATTTTCATGAATGATCAACTCAGTGCAATTATAAATCCTACTTTGAATCGAGCCTGAACAACTTTACGATGGTGAACCTGACAGTCGTACAACGGTCGTCATTTTCATGAAAATGATCAACTCAGCGCAATTATAAATCCTACTTTGAAGAACTTTACGATGGTCATTTCCATGAGTGATCAATTATGCCTAAAGCAATTCATGGTTAGCAAACTGAGAGAATCAGAAGGGAGGGTATGTACACATGCATACCCAGAGTTTGGCTTGCTTCCGTTGCTCACGTTTCTTGGCAGCCAGCTCTCCTCAATTGTTCCAACAATATTTTGCCTGAATTTCTCGATGTCTAGCCCGTTTTCCTTCCTTGTCTACCTCAGACTGCTGGCTGATAACCGTACAATGACGACTATAGGAGAACAAGCATGAGAAAGAGCCAAAGTGCTGCGAATGCAAGAACTCACCGTGCACTAGCAGCTGCTCGAGATTCCCTATGTCTAAGAAGAAACACAAATGGTTGAGTAGCAAGATATAGTAGTATCAAGCACTCGATGTACCTTTGATAGTTTTGCGCATTGACTTTTTGGCGCTTGAGTCGCTTCCAGATACCTTCCTGGTACTCCAGCATTTCGTTGAGCTCGTCAAACCCAAACCCTTGGTTTTGAAGGAATTGTACCTCTGCTGGACCTGTAAGATGAATTTGTGCATGTTCAGGTGGTGGATGATGCATGATGAAAGTCAAGTTTGAACGACGCGGGTCTAGAATGAATGAGACTTAATACTAATACGTCATTGAAAGCAATCTGAAAGTCACCATGAGGAGTCTGAAAGTCACCACGAGGAAACTGAGAACTGCGTTTTCCTTCATGAGAATGCCACGGTGAGGACTGAGATGACAATATGCTCCTGTTGTGACGAAATGGAAGACCTGCAATGGGCTATGTGAGTGGGATTGGAAAAGGAATTCATGGTACATATCTCAAGAAGGATTGCTGGAGAGATTTAATACACATTTGAAGAGTTAAATAGTGCAGTTTTCCAATGTAACATTGGTTATGTTGAATATTCTCTGACATGTTGTGCCCAATAGACTGGGTTTTATGTCTCTGGCTTCTGTCAAATGTGTTTTTGGTGGTAGATACATGGCTGAGTTGTGAGGTTGGGCAGGATAGCCAACTCGAAAGTTAGGGGCTCCGGTGTCTATGGCACGTGGGATTTTCGGCCTTCTGTTGTTATTGATTTGAGAGACGCGTGCACTGAAACCTTCACCAAATTTTTGGCGGTGGTCCTTTACAATCTTTTCTCTATACTTCGGCAATCATCTTCATATGGTCAAGAACGCAAAGACCAAGTCTGAGCGTGGCCCTGGGGCTCCTAGTACCCTCAACTCCGTTCGGGAAGACTGGCTCAATACACAATTCCAGGACTACGTTACTATTACCGACCAAAAGCAAAAGACAATTGCAGATTGGTTCAAGGAGTTCCCCTACCATAAGGAGGAGGAACCAGAGGAATTCGCCGTTATCACTTATCTTGACTCCAAGGTCACGTCGAGCTCAGACACTGCCAATCCAACATCTTCCACCTCATCATCGTCTCCAGAAGGCAACACTGAGAAGTCTTCCAACTCAAAACCCTCCTGAACACTGAAAGACACGCCTATTTCATCCTTTCCCACTGCAGCTGCTGATGACTCTGAACCTGACACGACTGGCGTCGTACCTGCTCCGCTCGTCACACCAGAGTCTGTTCCAAATATTCCAGCCCCAAACATGACCACGTTCACTGAAAAGGACATAGAGAAGTGGGAGGCTTTACTGAAGAACCTCAGTGAGGACGACCTGCAATCAATACGAGCTCAGCGCACTCTCCCAGAATGAGAATGATGAAGTCATTTCGTTGGGGGACGGTCTCGCTCAGAAAGAGAAGTCGAGTAAGGAGGGTGAGAAGGAGAAAAAAGAGAAAAAGAAGGGGAAGAAAAAGAAGGGAAAGGAGGGAAAGGGAGTGGAGAAAGAGATGACCGAGGAGAAGGACAAGGAGAAAGAGAAAGAGAGGGAGAAGGGGAAAGGAAAAAATGTGGGCAAGCATGGGGGAAAAGATGATGAAAAGCAGAGGAGCAAGAAGGATACAGCTGAAGAAGATACCCCAGTCCCCGAAGAGCTACGTCATAGTTCTCGTCCTCGTCCTACACCTGCCCTCCTTCAGGAATTTCTCAGCACTGTTCCTGAAGGCTGGCTCCCCTCCACCGTGATCGATGGCCTGAAACGCTTCCCGATTGTGGAGCTTTCAGCTGCACTCAAACAGTTGGCTGCTGGAGTTAGTGGTGGGGTGCTCGAGTTTAACCAAGTGGTTCAGGTCGTTGCTCGGACTTACCCAACTTATATGATGGACGTGGCTATTGTGGAAAAACAAAATGAGAAGATGTTGGACAGACAGAGTGTCGTTGGCGAGGAGGACAGAAAGGCGAAAGAAGTGAGCTCCCAAGTTGAAATGGAGTGTCCACCCGTTACCTCTGCTGTTCCCGCTCCAACGTCTCAAACAGACTCAATGCCCTCAACTTCGAAAGTCCATCAAGCTCTGGAGGCTCTTCGGGGATATGCGCTTTCTTGCTCAGCCGGAATACCTGATATTACGGCAGACCTGATACAAATTTTTGGGGAAGGATATCCGACTGCATGGGATCGAGCTATTGCAGCTGCCAGTCCGTTGGATAGAGACGAAGATCCTTCATTGGCCCTGGAACGCCTGGAGAAGTGTGTACAGGAGTTGGGGCTGGACAAAGATGGCATTGTTGAGCCGGTAACAGAGGTAAATGGTTCGGATAATATTTCAGCTCCCGAGTCTGGACTTCCCGATTCTACTCCAGCTTTGGTGTCTGCAGTCCCTCTAGCTCGTGCAACGTCGTCGGTTCCTGCAAGTCCGGGAGTAGCTCCTGATTGTGATGCAGATGACCCTATGACTGAGCATCCACCTCGGTTACCTCTTCTTCAGTTCTATCAGCAACCTCTCCAGCGCTGGACCCAACACACTGGCCACCTTGGATGAAGTCGGCTGCGACATATCTCCAGAACACATTCGAAAAGCTGATGTTTGGAGATTTGGGGGTAACACTCTTGGAGGAATGGGCTATCTTTGAGCACTGGCATGAGTACAACAATCCAAAGGTGCGAGGATGTTGCATTTAATGCTATAGACAAATGTACTGATATGGGCTTATGGTGGAAGTCTCAAGCGAACTGTTTCTCAAGCGATGGAAGACCTCGAGCAGTGCATGAGTGGTATCGTTATGGATGCTCCTTCAAGGACATGACACCAAAGCAGAAGGCTGACTCTGATCTCTCAACTATGCCTGATACTTGGGCTATGTGGTGGTCACAAATTAATCTGAATTGGCTTCAGGGAAGGAGAGCATAATTCTCAGAAGCGAAGGAGATGGTGATTGGTCGGATTTGGACAAATGCGGTCCAGTCGGCATGCTAACTGTTATCATGTGCTTAGTCTGATGGAAGGATTCTGATGCTGATAAGACAATTTGGGGTGCTGCAGTTCAAGACGTTATCTTTGCACTCAAAGGTTTGAATAAGGGTAACCGGTAGGTTGTGTTATTCAGATATCATCTGCTTGTGTTGACAAGGGTTCTGCATAGGACACGAGGAGTGCGCCGGAAGCGTGATGCAGTAGTTGACGAGGAAGAGAGCACATCCAAGTGTCATCGAACACGTTCAAATCTTCCCTTGTCTGTTTAGCAGTCTCTTTGTCCCTGCTCGTAAAATTTTCATATGATGCGTCGATGTCGATTTCATGTTCAATTTAGACTTTCAATACAACAAGGGATTGACCATTCATACTATATAAATTGACCCTTGCACTACAGACTTTTGCGAGACACATGTTCATGACTGGGTAACTCTGTTCTATTAGAAGTGGGAACTATAGGAAATCATGGTGGAGCATCTTCAAGGTCTAATATTTTCGCTAATCCTCTCCCATCCCCTCGGCAACTTCAGTATCAGTAACGTCAATGGCACTGTCAAGGAGGAGAAAGGGTGGGAACGGTAGACGGTGAACCGGGGTGAGGGAATGATGCTGATGATGGCTTCGAGAACGTATGATCACGGGCACTACATGTAGTACACCGTCAGCGAGGCATCCAAACGAATCTGATTGCGACACACCTGCATCCTTGTTCACACTGGATAAGGACCCTGTATCATTCGCATAATTTCGCATAATACCACACATAATACTGTCTCTTGCTCCTGACGCACTGGTTCAGGTTTATATAGCTTCAAAATTGAGGAGCAAAGTCTAAATGAAGGGTAATATGAATCCAGACTCACTAATTAGGGCAAATGTAGGATTTTCGGCTCCATGGGAATGATCAGGACTTGATGAGGCTAGCGGGCTGTGTGTGTCAATAGATGTGTCAACCAGAACCAGTAGAGAGTCAGAGGGGAATGTGGGTCGACTGCTCAAGACCAGGGCAGATTCAGAAAAGGATGTCAAACGCTGGGTTCAGTAACCATGGGTGAAGGACGGGCAGGTGAGAAAGATAGGGGTATTTGACGTTGGGTGAGAAAGCAACCTAGTTGATGTATATGCAGCAGAGTGTCCTGATTGGAAGATGAGACAGCAAAACAAGGCTGCATGGCTACATAGAAACGGGCTGGAAAGGAAAGGTCAGTGAGTACTTGCAGATTGTTAATATAAGTGGGAGACTTACGTAGGAGATCTACATGGAAAATCCATACCTAGCTAGCGGAGACACTGCCAGGGTAGGATTAGCGAGATGTTTATGCAGCGGAGTATCCTGATTGGAAGATGAGACGCCAAAGCAAGGCTGCACGCTGGAAAGGAAAGGTCAGCAAGTACTTCCAGATTATCATACCTAGCCAGCGGAAACGTGCCAGGGTAGGGTTAGCAAGGGAAGTAGCTTGGACAGTTGTAGGAATGAAGAATAGATGAGAATATGCATAGGAAAGAGACAGGTCAGGCGGGGGTGGAGGTGAAGGTGGTGAGGCAAGGAATAACGCAAAAAAAAAAAGGCAAGAGAAATGAAAATGGGGCCCAGGTCCTTCGAAGATGGGTCATTCGAGAGAAATAAAACGTGATGGTGAAAGGAAAGGGGGATGGTGAAAAAGAGAGCATACGACGGAGGCTCTCTGAGCATCGAACATCAGCGAGAAGGATAGAGCATATGTGAGAGTTCGCGACTAGAGGAATTAAACTACCAACCAGAGAAGGAAAAGCAGCGTAGAGAGGAAGCAGAAGAAAATTGGGTAGTGTGTCTGACAGAGCCATTGAACAGTATTCCCGTTGGTTGGATATGGTTATTACACAACTTGAAGCAGGAATGAGTGCTGGTGCACAATGGGGGAGGGGATAGAAGGGTATGAGGGTGGATGTCGTAGGGTAAGAACAAACCATAAACAGAAATGAACCGTAAATGTGACGAGTCCATTTGTCAGTAGCTGATATGTCCAAAATGGGATGAATTAATTTTGTCTGAAACCTCTGAAACCTTAAGTACGAAAAGGGAAAGTGGCATGGCCCCAAAGCCTGGCTCGACCTGCCAGAGCGGCATCCTGGGCATGCCCACTTGGAGGTGACCTGGTCCGATGGATTTATAAATCGCCTCGTGGCTTCGTCCGGGTGATTTATAATTTGTACTACAGCATGGCCTGTAGAAAGGAGATCGATAGCGACGGAACAATCAACCTATTATTCGACAACACTTGGCAACGATGTGGCTTATGGGACAAGATGATCTCTGACCGCAGACCTCAATTTGCGAGCCAAGTAATGAAAGGAATATACGCTAAGTTAGGTATCACTTCGGCACTCAGTACAGCTTATCATCCACAAACAGATGGTGAGACAGAAAGGTTTAATCAAGAACTTGAACAGTACCTTCGAACCTTCTGCAACTACCACCAAGACGATTGGGTTAAATACCTACCCTACGCCGAATTCTGTCACAATACACGAGTTCATGCGGCAACTTGGAAATCGCCGTTCGAATTACTCCATGGATATTTACCTCAACTCTTCCCCACAATTAACCCAACTTCACACGTACCAAAAGTCGAAGAACGCCTTCAAAACTTGGATACTCTCCGAGAAGAACTAAAAGCAAGTCTGTCGACAGCGGCAGAATTGATGAAGGAACAAAACAAGGACTATACGAACAAAGGGGTGAAATTTAAGGTTGGGAACAAGGTGTTACTAGACAGAAAAAATCTGAAGACAACGAGGCCAAAAGCTAAGTTGGCAAATCGTCGTCATGGTCCGTTCGAAATCACTGACATTATCAGTGAAGTCAACTACCGACTCAAATTACCAAATACCTGGCACATTCATCCAGTTTTCCATGCCTCACTCCTATCGCCGTACAAAGAAACCGAAGCTCATGGAGTGAACTACCCAGGAGAACCAGCTGAATTACTTCCTGAAGACAATGAATACGATGTGGAAGCAATTCTAGATTCAAAACCAACGAGGAACCGTCGGGGAGTACAATACCTTGTCAAATGGTTAGACTATGCTGACTCAGAGAATTCATGGGAACCGGCATCAGGATTGACAAAGGTGAAAGATATGATTGAAACCTTCCATCGACAACACCCAAATGCGTATCGACCAAAAAACCTGATACGACCAGGAACAACAGTGCGTTCACTGGGAGTCACCATAGGAGATATATGGCGAAGTACTCGTATGCTTCAAGCGCAAGCACAACTCCGAGGAGGAACATTGTCATGAATCGCTGGTATTCTATGTTCTCCTTCCCACCCCACTCGGCAACCGAACTCAGAATTCCGTCATCATTCATCGATCGCATTCCCTCGTTAACAACGTCTCACCGTAACAACATTAATAGATGGCGTTTACTGTCAAACTCGTCTCCAAACGATAACCTGACCGCTCGCTCGACACTTATGTCACACAAACCAACAACTATAAAAGATCCCTCCCCATGACGGAGAACGACAGAAGACCATCCATCACTACCAGTCGAACAACAACCACTCACACTCTCGCTACCGCAATGTCAACAACTTCCTCTACCGACACCACCATTCATAACGCACACCCAACCAACGGGGGATGTTGCACCTACGGGAAACACTCAGGACGTCAATGTCGACTCTCAAAACAACACCAAGGACCTCACAACGGGTGTAAATGCTGCACGTGGGGAGGAGAGGATGGACCAGGGCGATGTATATTGGGCAGAGGACATAGAGCTACATGTGTAGTTCATTGAACATCCCTACGAGCAGAACACAGAGGGAACCTGGGATGGGGAAACGGTAGTGTATGGGGCGCACACATCACCCTACAATATGACCACAACGATGGATGGGATGGAGCAGGCTGGGGTTCTGTGACCAACACGACGGAATGGGGCGACTTAACAGACTATTGGCCAGAACAGGGAGAATTGGACAGACGACTTCGTGAACAATGGGCGAAACACTGGACAAACAACTTGCCGAGCTCCGGTGAAAGCTCATCTTAAAGAGGGGGTAATGTCATGAATCGCTCCCCACCTATTCATTTCCTTTCTATTCTTCTCCCTTTACTACCTATTTCCCACTTTATTTACTTTTAACCCCATAAACATCAACCATTTCCCATCATCGTCTATAGTTACCATCTCTACAGATCTATGACTCACACTCTTATTTCCTCTGCTTCCTATCTCCACGGACATTCTCACTGTCAATCATTCCTTATGATCCAGTACCTTCATCTATCCATATTTAACTCATTACTCTCTCGCCCTTGACGTTTCCACATGATACCATCTATTATTACTTACTCTTTCCCATCTGTTCACATTTTACTTATATACCTGTGATCTTTGTAACCTATTCCTTAGTTCGTTCACTTCGTCTCCGCTCCGTACTATTACTACGCAGTGTAGAGCCTAGTCAGCTTACTACCTCACCTCTCTATCTCTCTATCTCTCTTTCTCTCTTTTCTCAAATCTACTCTCTTGCAACTGGTCTTCTCGTATTGTGTGACTTGGGTGGTTACTAAGTGTATCGACAACCTTGACACTACACACTGTAGCACTGGAAGCAAATCCCTGTAAATATGCTGCCATACAGGGCAGCCTTACTACAAGTCATTCAATAAGTAATACACCTTACATTACAGGAGTATTACAAACACATATATTTTCCAGAACAATCTTGTAAGACTGCTATAAATCAGGGTGGATTACAGCAACATTTCAGTGTGACATAGTGTCACAGTAATACATTCTATAATACTGCTGAGAAATACAGAGGTATTTCAGATTGACACTGGAAGAAATTCCTGCAATTACCCTGCCATACAGGGGTATTACAGCAGCCTTACAACAAGTCCAGGAATTTCTTCCAGTGTCACTCTGAAATACCTTTGTATTTCTCAGCAGTATTACAGAATGTATTACTGTGACACTATGTCACACCAAAATGTTGCTGTAATCCCCCCTGCTTTACAGCAGTCCTACAGGATTGTTCTGAAAAATATATGTGTTTGTAATACTCCTGTAATGTAAGGTGTATTACTTATTGAATGACTTGTAGTAAGGGTGCTGTAATACCCCTGTATGGTGGTGTATTTACAGGGATTTGCTTCCAGTGTAGGGCAGCATGTTCTGGAGTCTCCACTGCTGCTTTGCAAAATTGACATAGCCTATGCTCTCGTGGAAGATCGTAATTCATCCAACCAAGTTGAGCTACAGCAAATACAGTAGTTACAGTTCTCCGGTAGTCTGCATTCTCCACTAAGACCAGGTAATGGCGAAGCATTCGGGTCCTCTGAATGAACTTCCCATCCTCCAGTGGTTCTAGCTGATTGCAAAGAAGGTATGTCTGGGACATACTCTGGATCTCCACAGTTAGGTGTTCGTCTGCAAACTTTGACACTTGTTTACACAGGTGAATGATGTCTTCCACTTGCATGGACCGGAGATTACTCGGTAATTGCAACAGTGGAGAAAGATTGTTCAGCGCTAAGTGTAGATCTTGTAGCCAGCTTAAAGGCTGACTCACACAGACCATGTCTATATTTGCTTTCATAGCCATATGCGCATATATATCTGGAGAGAGTTCTAAGAGATATCTTAGATAATCTAGGCATAGAATAGTACACCTGTACTCGATTGGCAAGACACAAAGGTGCTAATAAAGAGTTGGAGCCAATACATAGAAGCCGTCTCAGAAATGTCTGTTGAACCTTTTGGAGCCTGTATAAGGCTCTATTGTCAACATTGGGCATTATTTCACATCCATGTATCAGATGTCAGTTAACCAGAGCTGTATAAAGAGTACACCCAAATTTTGGGGGTAATCTTTTTGCTCCAATCAATGACTTGATGCTGAATACATGTGTAGATGTAAAGCGAGCAGTTTCAGCCTTTTTTTTGTAGTGATCTACAAAGTAGTTGCGCGCTGTTGATGTGAAAACCACTCCAATGTAACAGTGGGGTGATTTGAAAGATATCTTAGTACCACCTAGCATAAAGGAGGCAAGTACCTGGGTATTGGACCAAATAGCATTGCCACTGACTTTAGAGCATGATACTGTAGACGGGCTTCTCCACCCCAGACCCAAGCTGAGCCCAGACGCTTCTGTAGTCCAATGGGGTTTTTGCACACAAGGACACCATCATCTGTATGTTCTAGATGTGATACCCGTACATTGGGAATCAGCAGAGGATCATTGGAATCCTCAGATAGTGTAAAATCTGCCATGAGAATATTCCAAATGGTAGGAGATAAAGGATCACCAATCAAGACACCCATTCCAGCTTGGAATGTGTCCGAGATGATACCATCCAGCGACACTACATACGTCATGTTTTGATATAACATGCATATCCAGTCAAAATAGATACCAGTAAGTCCCAGAGTTTCCATCCGCAACCAGAGAAATGAGTGATCTGCTGATGGAAATGCATTGGAGGATGCTCTTGCATGACCGCTGTACAGTTCAATGACGGTAAGGAAATGGGGGCTTCTCGGGTTGTAGAGTCTTGACTGTAAGCTTGACTGGATCTTTCAAAGTTCCATTCTCGTTCTACGACAAATTACAGACTCACTACAACGAATCATATTAATCATCCCTCGCTAGATCTCTGAGGATTCTGGCATAACCACTTTTCTTCAGAGTCCGAAACGTTGGTGGCCCGGTACGCACAGAATATTTGCATGGCATTCTTTTCCATTCTTCTTCCTCCTCAAAGTCGGCTAGTACTTGTAATTGGTTTATCTATGTCCTCAACTTCTCCTGAACTCCCAACTCACGCAAAAGATACGAATACGGCTTTGCATCCGACTGCGCGTTCACCTTCCCACTATACTGACCAGCTAAGTAGACCGCATCTGAAATAATTGGATATGTAGGAATTTTATGGCACGCTATATATTCCACCACTGCCACGGGACGGACGTTCTTGTCCAGCCAGGTTTGACGGAGAACGGCGTATTGCCAAAAGCTGGGGGTTAGGAATTTGTCTAGAATGGGATAGATAGGTGGGTCAATGAGATCGATTGAAATTAACTTGGGTTTTGCCGTTACTTCGACTTACCATCTGCAGCATCCATGGGCCTGTGGCAAGGAAATCACAAGTGTGCATATCAAAGTAAGTACTCAACAGGTCCAAGTTCATGTTCACTTACCCTTCAACAATATCATTGTAGTACAGCACCTTCCTTCCCCACTCATACAACGAACGCTTCTTGGAGTAAATAGAATTCCACCCTTGCCCCAGATTGGCGTTCATGAACTATTTTTTTGGGTCCATAAATAATTAGAACCATACCGATAAAAATCCCAGAGTGTTGCGCAAATACGTACAGCTAGCCAATTGTCACTTTTGGTATCAAAGCGGTATGATTTACCACTACATTGCGTCGTTTGAATCGTTAATGGATATAGCTCCAGATAGAGATGGGGGATCACGCACTTTTGACCTCGAAGCGAAAACCCTGATACGTACCAGCAACGAATTCAAACAGTTGTCATTAAACTGCATCGCTAGCATAGACAGAACCCAGACTCACTAACAACATGCACATAATTAACCGTCTGGCTCGGCTTGCCATAACAAGCAAACTGCGCACTCGCTATAATACTATTAGCAAAATAACCCGCACCTCCCGCACCCCCTGAATCTGTAACCATACGTCCTCCTTCCACACCGGGATTGAAGTCCCCCTGTATAGAGGATATTCTTAAATTGGTCTGTAAAATGGTGTTGGCGACGTTGATGTCAGATGTTCCGTGGAAGACGTAGATGTTGGAGGTAGCGAGAGGTTGGTAGGACGCGTCGATGGTCATTGGGCGAGGGGACCAGTCTCGTGCGTGGAGGGTGAGGGTGTTGATAGTGGTATTGGTATTGGGGTCGGTAATGGTGCTGTTCTCATTGTTGCGCAAGCTTTGATTTTGAGCTGCATGCGCTGGAACTAAATCAGAATGTATGTCCTCGAAGCTAAGCGCATTGTATGGTGGTGGGATCAATGATGCAGGGGGGACCTGCCATTGAAAATGGTCTAGCTCGAAAGGGAAAAATCCCGACGAAATATTGTACTTACATTGTCCCAATCAGCATTTATGGGAACTGCTTTCACGCCGAGGACGGCCACGGAGGCCACAATACCTAGCACGTGTAGCATGTATGTAAGGCGTCTGATAATGAGCATTGAAAGAGGCAGAGAGAAAAATAGTATTCGATGGGTCTGGATTCAAAGAGCGTAAGTAACAAACGACGAGGAGAATTTCCGGACAAACGTACAATCGTAAACCGTAAAAATCGGAAAGTTCGTAAATCTTGACGGCTTGACGGCTTCTTGACTCTTGACTCTCAACTAGTTTGACTGCCCAGTATTTCGTGACCTATAGAGATGTAGAGGAAATAGCCGCGATTTGGCCATGTACTCCGTAATTACTTTACATCCAGACGCCACACTTGGCAGACTTGCACTCACCAGCACGAAAATCAGTAGAGTGTCAGACTCGTATAAGTACAGGTGAAGGGCAAGAAAGAGCTGATATTTATACGGTGGTGCTCGACTCCTTGAATGACAGATCAATTAACCTGGTATTGCATGACCGATCGTATAGGTATACGACTCTAGAAGGGTACTTACGACGCGAACGAATAAGTAATCTCAAGTACTGGTCTACGACGCCATGGATACAATGATGTCTCCTCTCAGTGTCCCTACAAATGTCCTATTCTTATTAGTTATTTACACTGGTAATCAATAAAGCTAGACTTCCATACTCATTATACGACCAGAGTCGAAGAATGCATATAAATCCAGTTGTTTCCATAATCGAATGATGGCTTGAAAATCAGGATTCGAGCATGAATTCCTGTGGGCCAGCGGCATATCGACTTGGTGAATTGACAGCCAATCAAAAGGTACCTGAGGCGGCATAGCATAACCACCCCTGGAAAGGTGCCGTTGTAAGAACGAGTCCCTAAAGGACCTCGTAACACGGGAGGAGTGTATTACCGGGCTGAGATGAGGAACCGTATGTGTGAAAGGACTCACTCAGATTGCGATGCTTTGCCAGTTCTCATTATGGTCAACAAGTCGAGAAGCTGCTGGGAATGAAATCATCGAAAATTGTGGCTCTCAGAGTTCTTACTACATAGTCCACGAAACACTTAGCAACCTCCTATCCGAGTTCGTCCAGATTATTTACACGGCGCACGCAAGCAACTAGACCTTCAGTTGACCTGGTACTACCTTAGCCTCGTGCATAGACATAGACATAGGCGCACACATACACATACTATCTGCCTCGGACCAGGTCACTGTCACTGCATATGGACAGTACAATTTGACCGCCCCACTTCCTAGTAAAGATACAACTACAGCATACCTGTACAAGCCTGGCTACCAACTCGATGGAGATCATTGAATATCGATACTCACAGCAGTGCATGGGTGCAGCATAGCATATAAGGATTTCACATATATACCTTCTCTCCCACACATAGGCCGTAGACTGTATATCGCTCCGAACTTTGAAGTAGTAACCTTGCTATCCATTATATATGACTCAGAGTTGTACTAGCAGCTCTCTCGTAAATAAAAAGTGCTCACTATTGATCTTGATCTTCCATATCTCTCCCTTCCTGGCTGGGCTGATACATAGAATCTCAATCAACATCCTCCGAGCCTCAACGCCAGTTACGCCACCAGTCTCAGCCCCAGTCTCACTTATCTATAATGCTCAAGATGTGATTTTACATATCTTCCTATAGGCTACTGCTCTTCACGAAATACTAATTAGAAGGACTTTTCTCAACCCGAAGACACCTGAATGTGCCTGGCCCTGTGGTCAATCGTCTACTAGTCCTGGTCCTAGCCAGTCTACTGGTGATGCCAGCATATCGATGCCGATATTAAGTGTATATCCGCTGGCGGTACCGGTACCGGTGAAGGAGAACTTTGGGTGAAATTGGGGATTAAGAGCAGACGATAGAGAGTCATAGACGGTAAGGCAATAGTGTACAAAGGACAGCGAGGAGGTTCAGAATGTATGCTGAGTTTAATTTGGGATTAGGGGGAAGGGGGGGGCAGAGGCGGGGCGTGTTGAGAGTTGCAGAAGGGAGAGGGGGGGACGGGGAGAAGCTTCAGGGGTCGTTTTGCTGGTGTTAGTGACATTAACGATGTTGATGACGGGGCTGTTCCTGATTTTCGCTCTTTTCTTGCCCCTCATTCTGACCCTGTGTCTACCATCAACCCCTCTTGCCGTTTATACTGGCTTCATGGTATAGGTCGTCGCTGCATGATGATGATCTATTTAACAACTCGGGATCACTCAGGTTCTTATGTGCGGACCCATAACCGTTAATGAAGAGATCAGAATCAAAGCCTGAGAGATCAGGGACGTGAACAGAGAGGATTGAGGCGATTGAAAGGACAAGCCAGGTTACCACAAGCATTTGCACTGCCGGGCCATCATGATTGATAGGACCATAGAACCATTGCTTGTCCCACTCTTTCCTGCTCATTGTATCCTCCCCGGTTTCCCTGTTTCCAAAGCAGCAGAGCTTGGTATCCCATTGCACTTGGATTATTTAGTCTGTGCCTCATCGGCGAATTTATTCAATGACATATACCTAATTTAGGAGAAGTTTGCCGCTTCGAGGCTCGAGCTTCAGAGAGGGGATGAGACTCTGATGAGATTGAGGGATTGAGGTATTGAATGGCTGACTGTGGCTGGAATGCCGCTTGATCATCCACAATGACCTATCACCCAAGCGCAGAAGCCTTAGCTTCAGCACAGAACGTCATTGTCGCCTAAGCATTGAACTGTCAGACACTTCCGCTTCGAGTTCCACAGGTATTGGGGTCCAGTTGGGGTTGTTGGGTCAGGCCCTGTGTAGACTTGATGACTGAGGTGTAAAGGTTCCCTACTTCCCTACTCCCCCTCCCCACCCTTCCCTTCCCAATACATTTCCCTTCTACTCCAGTTCATTCCCCCTCCCCCCCCCATCTCGTCTTGCATCACCATTAGGACCTGTCTCGCTTGATCAAAACATGCCAGTCCCTTAGACCCTCCATCCTATCACCTTCAACAAAGTCCCTTCACCCAAAACCCCAACGTCATTCCAAACAGTAATGGCGACAAAAACGAAACAACCCAACAAAAACAAAACCAAAAAAAGAAAAAAAGAAACCAGAAAAAGTAAAGGAAAAAGAAAAAGACAAAAAAGAACAAAACAGGGCAACACCGAAAATGGACAAAAGGTAAAAATATTCTTAAAATGAAGGCGAAAGACGAAAGAAAGCGGCAAGGTAACAACTAGAACGAGACCGACGAACATGACTCGGGTCGTTCCCCACCAATAGTAGTACCTCAAGGGTAACGCGTCAAGACTTTCCCCTCTCTCACGCACTCTGGACGCAACCTGTGCGCACCCCACCCTGGACGCAACCTGCGCGCACTCTGGGCGGAACCTGCCCGCACTCTGGGCGCAACCTGCGTGCACCCTGGCCGCAACCTGCGCGCACCCTGGCCACAACCTGCGTGCACTCTGGGCGCAACCTGTGCGCACTCTGGGCGCAACCTGCGCGCACCCTGGACGCAACCTGGACGCAACCTGCGCGCACTCTGGGCGCAACCTGCGCACACTCTGGGCGCAACCTGCGCGCACCCTGGACGCAACCTACAACCTGCGCGCACTCTGGATGCAACCTGCAACCTGCGCGCACTCTGGGCGCAAGCTGCACGCATTCTGGACCCAACCTGCGCGCACTCTGGACACAACCTGCGCGCACCCTGGACCCAACCTGCGCGCACTCTGGACCCAACCTGCACGCACCCTGGACGCAACCTGCGCGCTCCCTGGACACTCTGGGCGCAACCTGCGCGCACTCTGGACGCAACCTGCGCGCACTCTGGGCGCAACCTGCCCGCACTCTGGACGCAACCTGCGCTTTTGTCACACTGAAATACTTCTGTATTTCTTGGCTGTATTACCTAATGTATTACTGTGACACCATGTCACTCTGAAATTTTCCTGTAATCCAACTTGTCTTACAGCAGTCTTACAGCATTGCTCCCAAAATTTCTTCTCTCTGTAATACTTCTGTAATCCAAGGCAGAATACTTGTTGAATGGCTTGTTGTAAGTTTGCTGTAATCCCTATGTAGGGCACCGGATATACAGGGATTTGGCCTCTGAAATCTCCCTGTAATACAACTTGTCTTACAGCAGTCTTACAGCATTGATCTGGAAAATTCTTCTCTCTGTAATACCTCTGTAATACAAGGTGGATTACTTATTGAATGACTTGTTGTAAGGTCACTGTAATACCTCTGTATGGCAGATGATTTACAGGGATTTGCCTCCGGTGATGGTTTTATACGCAAAACGGACGGTCACAACGGAGGGAGGGCAGAGGCAAGGCAGAGGTTTTCAGACCTATAGATGTATTTGCGAATTTCGCGGAAGACAGTGAGGTTGCGGGCGATGGGTTGGCGGTAGGCTGGAAACAAGTGGGGATTGGACGCAGAGAAAGACACATTGTCACATAGACCCAACCCTCTCCCCTAGAGCATTTTAGAAATTAGCACCCTCTAAAACCATTCCAACCGTTTTTGAGCACTAGTCCATGCCTCTCGTGCTTTATTTTTTGAGCGGCTTCGACTTGCGCGTTGGGGCGGGTGTTCGAGAACGTCACGTCATCAGGACCATATTTGTTCATGCTTGGATCCAAAGCCCTCGGCATATCGAGGCCAACTGAAAAACAACAACTTCGATACTATATACTATCTGCTTTTATCATTTTACACTTCTCAGAGATGAAACCTGCGGTATTCGTCATCTGACATTCCCAAGATCTCCGAAACTACGCCCTCGACTGAGGCATGGGACAGAGCAAGCCACTGTCTGGAGTTCCATCTCATTCTGATCCAAATTCCTTCCCTAATTCTCCCAGTCTCTAGTTATGGCAACTCCCAGCCTGTGCTGCTGGAATTGTGCAAGCCCGTCGTCCCTCCCCACGTCCACAGTCTGCTACATACGGATAGCTCCAACGCCAACAGACAAAGTACGTCAGGTGTGAGACTTCTCAAAGCCGATATCGAGACCTCCTTCTCTGGTTTCTCTGTCTCTGTGTCCACCACCTCTTCAGGCCCTTCTCCAGGTTAACAGAGCCGTAATAGCTGCGGGAACACCAACCCTCAATTTCATCATCCCAAATCTTACTTTATCTACGTCTTCTCTCTTCCTATTGCCCCCTTACTGCCGTCATCGGTTTTTGTGCCATCAATCAAGGCTTCTCCGACGTCGCCTGGGCCCTGTACATTCCAGAGCGTTTAATTTGACTTCCCCTCTCTATCCCTTAAATCTGTTTGCCTGTCTGTGTGCCTGTGTGCTCATACCCAGAAACTATGTAGCAGGGGGAATACCCTTCATTCTCGCAAGCAGGGAGGGGTCAGAGTAAAGAGAGAACAAGTGAGAGTGGACGGATAGTAAAACTGGGAGCTTCGGGACTTATTATGAGAACGGGGACTCGGGGAGCGCTGGACTGACTAGCTGTCGGGGTTGTGTTCGTTTCCATGCTATGATTACTCCCATTGAAATCGAGTTGGCCAGCTGGCCTTAATTTACTTCCTTTGTACAGTCTTTGGTGACCGTGCATAACATTTCCAATACCCTACCCAAGTTTAAGCCCCAAATCTTCCGCAACAAGAACCGCCACTTTCTCTCCGATAGTCAAGGCCGTACTATAGGTATTCGCACCGACGTTGCTCGGTGCGATTGAAATCTGAAATAAACGTCGTGAGTTTGCAATGACAGAATGGTCAATCCGGCTTTTGAACTCACGTCTCCCACTTTCAGATTCGTAACGCCGTAGACGTTGAGTCTGGAGTCGACAACTGCAAATAGTTATATGTAGTAAAGCTATCTTCTCCGCTATAGAAAAGCTGAAATGGCCCACCTCCTCCCTTGCTACGAGATTTCATCGCGCAGGTACCCAACTAAATCCTCGTAAGTATTAGTTTCTCGCCAATCACTATCAACTCACCGAATGGTATGAAGTTTGAACTATAAAATACTTGATGGTCAGTCTCAAGCTTCATAAGCTTCAGCAAATTACCCACCAAATCTCCTATTAAAATCTTCCAATAGCTTCTCATCCTCCTTGCTGTAATCAATGATAGGCGCATCCAAAGCGACAGGACCGTCTTGACCTCCCTTACAAAACGCAGAGCTGGTAGAAGGGAAATTGGGATGACCAGGAAGATATTCACCGCGGTATGAACTCATTCTTCGAGCGATTTCTCTAGCTTGTTTATATCCCCAGCGAAGAGTGGCTATGTCTGCTTGGCTGATTGTGAAATGTGGGTTTGAGGTGAATACGGTTTCAAATAAATGTGAAGATATAGACTGACTTCGACAGGAATCCAGGATCGAAATTATAAGGAGCATTAGCGTCGATTGCAGACGTGATGTGAACGCTGCCTGTAGAGACTGGGTATTCCTTAGAACGTATACAGTGTAATGTGAGTGAACTTTGCATTACGGCCAAAGACTCGATATGAACACCTACCGTGTAGTATCCAACGACGTAGTATTTACGAGGAGGTACGACTGTGATGTCCCCTAGGAGGCTATAAACAACGCTTAATTTTCATACCAAATCCAGACGAATATTCCGAGCTTCAACGACCAAGACACTCACCAAGAGCAAGCTCCAATCCAGATAACCGGCTTATCAGGCGCGTTCTCGAAGTAAGTCTTCCATCGATGTTCGAATTCTGGCCCCAATTCTTTCAGATCCTCATTTGTTGGTCGCATTTTGATTCCAGCGTCGATACCACTAGTAATAAAAAAATAAAATAAAATCAAAAGCATTCAGTCAAATTCAAGGCGTTGATTCTGAATATTCATTCACTGCTTACTTATGGGCTATCAAACCTTTCCCCTTGGACCATTCTTTCAGCCATTCTGTACGAGGTTTTGTCAAGAAATCGAATTAGAAATAGGTTGTGTGAATACTCACTCTCCTCTTCGGCCTTTTCACCTCTGAAAAGTGCATCAAGTTTCTCTGCATCCTCTGACGCTTGATACGGGATCAAGCAGACGTTATGATCTGTAGCAATAGTAAGTAAATATCATCCGAGACCCTAAATATGTACTGACCTTGATAATTCTCCCCAACTCCTGGCAATTCCACTTTAACAGGTACTCCGTTTCTCTCTAAGATGTCTTTTCTTCCTATTCCAGATCTACAGTCCAGATACGACGGAATGAAGTTACATTGAGCAAGCATGGTCATCAATAATGAGATTCAGAAAATAGTACCTTTCCATGATAGTGGGGGAACCGAACGCTCCTGCGGATACTACAACAAGCTTTGAAGCGTGGACAGTCTTAACACTCTGGTCTGCATCAGGCTTGAGGACCGTGTCATTGACATATTCTACCCCAACAGCCTTGTCACCCCTAGATAACGAGGGACGTCGAGGGACGTATCAGACCATTGATTTCAGCTCATTAAACGATTCGCGTTCGTACTCACTCGAAGATCACACGTTTGACTTTTTGTCCAGTGATAATCACCAGATTATTGTTGTCTTCCTGATTGTAGACGAAGTAATGGGGTACATCAGAACGTTTACCAGTCTCGGCGTCGATCCATCTGGGCATCCAGGCACAATTTGGTGAGGTCGGTATTATTGTAAGTGAAATCTACTTAATCATTGATGATGTTGAAGCTTACTTTTGCCATGTCTATCATGAGGGTGGATCCAAAGGAGAGTCAATCAATGTGAGTGATGCGTGTGATGATCAGATCACTTACACCGTAGCCATTGCATTTGTACAGCCCATTCACATCGTCAATCGGTCTGCGGTCTTTGTCGATGGCAAGAGCAACATCTAGGAATTGGCTCCCCACATTCGTAAATGTACCACCCATAGAGACTTTTATTGGGCCAGAGTATCCATGAGTAGGCTCCCCGGGTTTTACTTGATAAGTCTCGGTCTGTAATTCAGAATTAATGAACCAGGTGAATGTACTAAATTAAGACGATAAGGATCGTGCATACCTTTTTCATCAAAGGAAGATGATCCTTCGATCCCAGCCCGGATTCTCATGGACCGTCTCCCAGTCATCATAATCCGACGCAGCAGCTCGTGTGTACATCGCAACTGTTCAAGGATTTTAGGGTATCAGTGGGAGTCAGGCAAGATATTAAAGACCACGTACAATTCACAGATGAACCACCTCCCAGACATCTTGCAGATGGAGTAACGAGTGAACGACCCCCAATGTTCTCTGAAGGCTTCCCGACATTGAAATCGACGGTCTTGCTGGTCGGCGCAAGATGGCTGAAATACCGTACGGGTTGGGTATGCGCATCTAGATTCTTGGTATGTTCTCCTGCCTCGATGATCTAAATCCATAACTTGTGAGATCCCCACAAAGGTGGGATAGAATCGATACTACGCACCAAGATACGTAAAGAAGGATACGCAGCAGCTAGTCGTCCTGCTGCTAAGCACGCTGCTGTTCCACCTTGAAAAGAGTAAAGTTTCGGTGAGTTTTCTGGGAAACATAGATAAGAAGGATGGGCGGGGACATACCGCCTGCGAAGAGGATGTCGTATACAGCGTCGCTCATAGTGGTTCTCTCAATACCTAGCTGAGTCAAGCACTACATTTAAGTAAAAGTTCAAACTCAATGGGCTTCGGCGGTCCAGATACATCCACAACATTGATCATAGTTGATGGTGACCATATGTATCAGGCCTTTCATCTTTCCATCTTTCCATCACCATCATTGTCACCATCTCGCCCATCCATTTCTGTTCCTCTCTCTCGCTTCCATCTGTTGTATAGTTTTCTCTGTTACTGTTCTATTGCTGTGCATGGTAATCTCACATATTCAGTATTATGGAGTATAAAAGCCTGTAGAACTTAGGTAAGTAGTAGAAAGGGTAAATACAGCCTAACTAAGTCCGGATAAATCAGAGTGATGCATCAGTAAAAGATAGATGAAAGAGACTTTAGTGGGCTGTAACTATGGTTATGAAAGGATAGATAGATGCAAGGGGTACCCAGAGCCTTAATACCCAATATCACCTTGGGGGAAGGGAGGGAGAGGGGAATGTAGGGATCCTTATGACCCAAAATGACATACTGTGTTATAAGTGGCTCAGATGGCCTGTAAAATCCTTCTTTTAAGTCCAAGACTTGCTAAAAGCATGAAATGAAGACAAAGGCAGGATCCAGGCGCATTCTATCAGCCAATAAACTCGATCTGGAAGGAGACTAGACCAGGTCTATGGTCTCTATGTCACTTGTGCCAACGTACCAGGCACAAAAGACGACAAACTATGATTGCTGTTCAAATGTACAAAGCTGATTGTTGAACTCCCAATTGTGACAAACTGATTACTGATGACAAGTATATAACTTACTATTGTCCGTGTTGTGACCTAGAGGGGGGTAGGCCTTATGACTGAAAATGAAGTTGATGTCAGGCAATAAGGAAGTGGGTACCCTTAGAAATATAGAAAATTCAACATGATTTCCTATGCAGAACGTACATACACAATAGTGTATCGTTAGTCTGGTCCTCGAGACTACGCAGAACAGATGATTGCACAGAAAGGAAGGGAAAAAAGAACGAGGAAGGAGGTGAGGGATGTTAGTGGTTCGTGTCGGTGGGGGTCCAAGGATTTGAGAGAAATGACGAAAATGACATGTCCAACCAGATAAATCTGAAGCCAGCAAATGACACTATGTATTTTGTCGAGTACCTGGCCTTGAGGTCACTGAAAAATAAGGAAAAATCGTCAAAATACAGTTACGAGGCCGAATGAAATGAGTCTGAGTTCTTTACACTCCGTTTCTGCGTGTGGCAGTGCATATTCATCCCGTCTCCTCCCGTGCTGTTGTTTCCGGTTTCCTCCTAGTCCTTGCCCATATCCGCGGCTCCTGTATTTCTTAACATGAGCAAACAATGCTGTTGTCTCAATATCTTTGCGACTGATAACAAAAGTTTCCAATCTTAATCTTTCATTTCATTGTCTTTTTTCTTCATCTTGTTCTTTTTTTATTGCTTTCCTTTCTCTTTTGCTCTCTTCCATTTTTTGTTATCTTTATCTCTCTCGATCTCTCGTCTTCTTCTTCATCACTTGCTTTCTTTTCTTGTTTCCTCTCTTCTCTCTCAGAGTCTCTCTCTTCTCTGTCGTCTCCTTCTTCATCACTTGCTTTCTTTTCTTTTTTCCTCTCTTTTCCTCAACAATTCACATGTTTGCTTATCATCCGGTTTTGGGCCTTTGCACCTCATCTGGCTTCTTCCCACTCCAGTAAAGAGAAAACCTGTGGCCTTGTACTTGCCACACACAGTGTTGGCTCACATCCCTTTCATTTATACACTGTGAAGCCCAGTTAGGTTGATGGGAATGTCCACTTGATTGGATCTGCCAATTTTCTGCAGGTTACACACGTCCAATATTATCCCTTGTTATCTGACAATGTTGCTTATTGAATGACATCTCGAGTTGATTCTACATCCTCCATTGCCTCCAGAGTGGACCCTTTCTGGGAGAAGAGGGAGGCGGGGGCAACAAGAGAATGGCAATTGTACTCTGCCCACAAATAGATAAGGGGAGGGAATCAGTTCGTAAACTCTGCGTATTACGATTACTATTTATAGGAATTGTTATTTTATGCTGCCAACCCACCCAAATTTTTGAAAGTTTCAGACATGGATCGTTGTACTGTGGGAAGTTCTAACCATAGGTGGGAGAAAAGACACATGATCTCAAATTTAAAAGCAATGTCGATATATAAGTCCAGACACATATGTCATCATATCACAAGACATTTGTGTGACTGGTCTGGAGCCAAAAAGACCAGATCTTACTATTACAAGCAATTGAGATCAACAATACTGCTGGTTTCTCTTGAGCTTCTTCGCCCTTGCCTTTTTGACTTTGTCCTGCCATTCCACCTGTCCTCCCACTCCTCCCTAGCCATTACTCCCATTTGTTTGACCTCAACTGCAGTTGAGGAGTGATTTCTAACTGTTAGAGGTTGCTTGAACCCCTGATCCCGATGGCCCCACCTTTTCATCCTGACCCCTAACTTCTGGCTCAAGGTACTGACAGGTTTCTCATCTTGTTGCTTCTGACTTTTCTCCAACACTCAAGGTTTCTATCCAGTCTCTATAATGAAAACTCTATTCTCTCTCTGTGATCCTTCTCCTGCGAACTCAAGACAACTACTAGTATGAAAACGAAAACTCTCAATTGCAAAAAGCAGAGATTTCAGGATACAAGGATGTCAGAAGATGGTTAGTGCCTTACTTCTTTAGTTAATCCATTCTGGTACTAATTGCTGCATTGTCAAGGAAAGCTGAATCTTTCTGCAGTAATGTCAGTTTTTCATTCTAGTGAAACCAGGCGACAAGGTCCTTTAAACTGTTCGTTTGACTAGCTCCTCATCCTTCTTTCTTCCCTCCCTCCCCCTTTTCTGACCAGCAAACCTCCCTAATATCCATTAAACTGTCCTTTTTTCCCTGCTATTTTACAATTCGATAATGTCCTCAATCAGCAATGGAACTTTCGCCTTCTTGCTTGGCCTCACTCTCACCACCATCCACAGTGGCAACCCCCATGATATATTGGTACAACAATAAGGGCACGAAAATACAAGAACCATAGTAAGCTATTTTCCAAACATTCTTTTCTCAAAGACTTTTATTGATATATTGTTGTGTTAGTCCAGTCGATGAACATGGTACCCCCAAGTTACCATCACAGGTCATGGTGACTTTCATTCAAGATGATGAAAGTTGTTGTTGTAAATGCATACATTTCCTTGTCAATTGTTTCATGGCCCCTGCTCACAGCCAAAACCCTTCTCATTGGGGTAAATACTTTCTCCAATGCCCTCATGCTCCAGGGCATAGGTGCGGGTATGCCAGTGAGTCTTACTGTATTGTTCGCTTATAATCTTTCTCACCTATAGTTTACATAGTTTGTCTCAATGACCTCTACACCGAAGCCCAAGTTGCTGCTGGTATCCCTCTACCTCGTGCATCTCCTCCCTTCCTACTATCTCCTTCCTCTTCCTCTGCACTCCCTACCCCCTCCCCTCCCTCTTCAGTCAAGAAGGGGAAGATAAAGAGAGAAGAGACCATAAAGGCTGAGGATCTTGATCATTCTCAAGGTGAAGGTCAGTAAATGTTGAACTCCCTCACCTTGTAACTTACTGAATCATTTTGAACAGGATCTTCGTCCTCCAAGAAACCTCATACTAAGGCCCCTTCCAACGACAAGATATGGTGGTGTGAGGCATGCCAAATTTGTGTTGTGGATGCCGATGAGCACTTGGACATTTGCAACAAGGTTCTCATGGACACTAAGGCCTAGTGGAGATGGAGTCTGAATCCCTTTGCATGTTATGTTTTTGTTTAGCTTTATGATAGTACTCTCATACTCTGATCCCCTCCTTGCAATGCTCACTCACTTAGATAGTAATCACAGCAAATGAAGATTGAAATGTACTCTTAATAGCAGCCATACATTAGATACTTGTAGAATACCAGCATAGTTATAGTGCAATGGATATGAGTTATAGTCCTCACAGTCCTCTCGCTCTGGCCCTGAGTGCCCTTGGACTAAATGAAACTTTGTGTTCTGCCACAGTGGCGGATATAGCAGATATTCATAATTCCGAAGACCCAGATCTGCAAACTGGGTTCTTCCTCAACCACCACCACTGTAAGTCATCGCTTTCAACCTTAAGCACCTCGTGTAGAGGGCCCTCAGGTCCAGCAATTTTAACGACTGCAAGTGTTGTGAGGGAGAGATCTAGTTTTATGGCCTGTCTTGTCTACCTCTGGATAAATCCTTACAAGGGCTATCTGTGGTATCATCTCTGCTTACTTCCTACTGGTAACTGCGCTACACAAGCTATCAGATAGCTGCTAAATGGATAATGACAACTTCAGTCTCCATTTGTTTTGTTTTCTTCTACATAAATCCAGCTAATACATAAGTCTACAGCCTCCTGTAGGAAGTGTCTCATTTGCTTCCCCTGATGTCTACCCCTCGTGTCCAATTCATCTGTCCTCTCCTCAACACCCATGCACATGTTTCGCAGCCCTCACAGCAGACAAGGACTGCCTGTCACTCCCGTTCCTGTCCTATGGCCAGAGATGTTTACAGCCATGGTTGATGCAGATTTTTGCTTGGTTACTTACCGGTTTCTGGTGAGTGCTCTCTCTCCTGTCCTTCAAGCTCTTTCCAGAGCATCAAAATAAAGACAATAATCAAATCTCAGTCTTGTATTCGGACTGACTGAACTCACTGCAGAAAATGCATGCTATTTATCTTTTGATACCCTCAAAACTACCCATACGACTCCCACCCTGTAAAACCTGGTCAAAACCCTCAAGGCTCATCATACCATCACATACATGACTTCTTTGTCTCCCACCCATCCTCAGGAGTCTCCAATTACATCAGGCAATGGGAATAATGACAATGACAGAGGCAACCAGGAAAATGCCAAAGCAGCTTCTTCCTCCTCTCCACCTCCCCCTTCTTCACCTGAGCATGCATCAAATCAGCAAATCATGTCTCTAAATGATCCAGCAACACCAGCACAAATGAGTGGAAAGGGCAAGCGTAAAGCTGATGAAGTGGACGGTAGTCCTGGAGGGACTCCTCCTGATGGTAAAAAGCAGCAAAGGGTGACATTCACTGCAGACCCTTGACAAGAGTATTACCTTTCCTTTATGTTTCAGGTGTTGACTCTACCTAATCTGCTATACAGCCCATCGTGCCTCTGGAACCTCTGGCTCATCCCATGCTCCATCTTCATACAGCACATGCAAACGCACTCGACTTTCAGTCACCACTAGTACCAGTGCTGCAGGTCTAGCAGCCAGCATGTCTGCTGTTGGGGAGAATAGCTCTGAAGGAGGATCAGGAGGGGGACCACCTTCCTGTTCAGCCAGCTGTCAAAGCCATTGTCAAAATGCTACAAATACCGGAACATGGACTTCATCAAGGAGTAGAAATAGTGGCAATCCCAATATCAGTGGCCACAATCCTCCTGGTTGTTCTCAATCTAGGGCTTCAAATTGTAGCCATGGTGGACGTAGTCAGCACCAAATTCAGGATGACCATGCAGCTTTGAGGCTTTCAAGACGGGGTAGTATTTCAGCGGTGTCAATACCTATCTTGGCTTTGATATCACCCCATGCACCCTCTGTGTCTTGTCATTCAGCAGTATATCATATGCGAGATCCACATAAATCTTCGTGAGTGCAATCTACATCTTGGTCACTTTATTTTCCACATGGATATGATGAAGATTATTTACATGGCCAAGTGAAACATATGATATGGTTGCTCAAAATGAACTGTGCTTTGAAGGGTCTGGCGCACAAGTTTTCAAGGAAGAGAGATGCAGGTGGGGATCAGGACAAAGAGAAACAAGGTTACGATGATGAAGATGATGATCGAGAGCCTGCTCCAATAGGATGGACAGAAGGTGGTGGAAGTCCATTACATGCCTGGTTGTTCTTTGCTGGATTTATTGTATTCCCCCTTTGGTGGATAGCCAGTTTCTTGGGGATTCATAAGACACAAAGAATTGGATCTGGTCAAGAAGGAGAAAACGGAGTCGTGTTGGATGATCCTCAAGTAGAACATGGTGAGTATCCTTTGTTCTCACTCCTTTTCTTTCATTTACTGACTTGTCATGTCTGCTAGATGCCAGGTCATGGCAATTAAGATGTCAATGGCTCTGGTCTCACTCATAACATACATTCCTTTCATCATTCTAGTGGCAGGTTTTGCATGGACTTCACCTGAATTCACCTACTATCTGCAGATCTTCATTTATTCCTCATCTTATGCTGATCTATCTCTGTTCCTATCTCTACCTCTCCTCGTCAATAACCATTCAAAGCAATGCCAATGCCAATATGTAACCTTAAATGCATTATACATACTTACTGTATTGTTTACCACATGGACTGCATTTTCTGTTAGTGACCTGATCTCCTTGCTTATCTTACAGCACCATTAAATCCATTGTCGTTGCCTTCATTGGGGTTTTCTAGGGACTAGTTGACTACTCTCTGCTCTCTCATCTCTGCTTTTTTATTGCTGCTAGGTCTACATATGCTCTCTGCATGTTGTGATCCTTAGTGCCCATTACATTCCCTATTCCTGACATTCTTTTTTTCTAAAATGTTGTAGTTGTTAGGCTATACATAATGTATCACTGAAAACTCTAGAAAACTAAACTCCAAGTGCAGAGTTTTGAAGGGTGCTGGTCAAAGCTTGCAAGCCTGATATCATTATGGCAGTGTCTTGTAGCGTAGTAGTACTAATCTAAAGGTATACACTAATCTATATGTATGTGCCAATAACTAAAGATGTATGATACCAATTACCCCAGAATTGACAACCTCGACTGCTTGCGTGTCTGCTTTGCCTCTGCTGGCAGCGCAAAAAGCAATTGGTTGGTCATTGTACTGAACCTGGCTGGAAAGCTGGAAGTAATGAAGGAGTACTGGATGATACAAGAGATGAGATCGAGGTCTGTGACTCAGAAGGAGAAAACACTGAATTTGGTTGGGGTAAAGGTGTAGGCATTATGGAAGTTAAGCGAGAGGGACTGGTGGGCAGGCTACTAGTGGGCTTGCACTTGCGAGGGGAACAGTAGTCTGGAGATGAAGCTCTCATTGGGGCTGAAAGAGCAGCCATGCTGGTGGTGATGCTTCCAAGCAGATCCAAAAATTTGTCAGTTGTTTCAGTGGAGGAAAGGGAAGGGAGGTCTTTCAAGGCTTGGTCAATGCGGGTGAGTTTGGGAAGAATAGAATTGATTTCAGACTCGAGAATCACAGTGTTTTGAAAGTCAATTGCAGCCCATTGTTCCTATACTTGAAGTAAATGACCTGAAAGAAAAAATCATAATCAAACACACCTTATTGCCAAAGTTCATCGTCACTACAGCCTCTTCTTCGACTTCTCCTTTGTTATCTTCCACAGCTTCTGTCTCCTTTGCCCCCTTCATGTTGTTTTCCTCGTCAAGATCAGCCTTGTAGCCAAGGGTTGTCATATCCTGAGCTAGAAACTGAAGTCCAGCCAAGTTAGACACTGCCGAGTCCTTCTCAGAGTCATGAATAGCCAAGGCTTTGGAAAGCAAAGCAGGATAAGTAAATGGAGGTTTAGCATTTCGCTGCAACCATCCATTGAGACAGATCTGAAGAGCTCGCAAATGCTTGCAAGCACCGCCACAACGACAAAAGTCCCAGCAAGTACACAGAGCTTTACCAGACTGGTCAAGCTCTAGAGAATATGCTTCTTTGCCTTCAGATGACTGGCATTTGGCTGTGCAATACCCAAGGCCATCAGCTTCACCCATCATTATCTCCATTGAAAAGAACCACCAGAGCCTCCACTTCTTGCTCAGCATCCCTCCCCACCAGCCAAGCCGGTTCACTGCTTCCTTTCCTGCCCTCTCTGCTTCCCTCTTAGCATTTCCATGTTGACGATATCTGCACCTCCTGTTGCCTTGTTAAATTGGTCTTGACACCAATCAGCAAATTCTTGGCGAGCTTTATGTTTTTGGTAGATGTTGGGAAGGATTTCAGTGATGAGGATGAAGATGAGGATGTCGAAGCGAAGACAATGGCCAGAGTGAAGCCAGGCAGCAATCTCTTTTCACTTCAAGATGCAGCTGAAGCTTTTGAGATGGTTTGTAGTTGGAAGGACCTCCTCCATGAGAACTTTGAGCAGGGCCACAGCAGTGGTCTGACCCCATAATGACCAGCTCTTCCAGAGAGGAAGCAGCATCCAGTTCTTGACAAGGTAGTCAATATGCTTGAGACCTCCTGAAATAATTTGGTGTGAAGGTCAGTAAGGATAGATGTGTCATAATTTGCGGAGGTGCAGAGAATAAAAAAAAGGCAACAGGAAGACCTTTCTTGTCCTTGTCAATTCCCATGGCAATGAATAGAAGGATACGAGCACTGGCAACACCAAAGGTTCCATTGAAGAGGAGCTGTTTGCCATGAACATACTTCCATGCAGCCAAGTCCATATTGGGATAGACACACAGACTTTGAGAAGTTGTCCTTTCTCAACTATTGGGCTGTATGCAAATATAGCCTTGCAAATGAGTTTTCGGAGAGAACCTGAAAGCTGATTGTGGGGGTCGTTGAGCCAACCATGGAGATTGTACTGTGGTGCTCAGCGAATATCAATACCACATGAGAGAGCAACTTTGCAATACAAGGAACAGTGGTCTTTGAATTGGATGATGATATATCACCAGTTCTGTGAAAGACGACTGTTGTTCTGTCCCCAGTATTGATGTTTGGCATACATTTCCTGGTTGAGCCTCTGGATAGCAGTAATACTAAATGATATCAGCATTATATCAAAGTAGAAAACGAATTACACATACAGCATACCCTGTTTGAGGAGAGGAATGGTGACCTCAAAGACATGGGGATGTAAGGGTATTACAGGCAGTCTGGTAAGCCTAGCCTTCTTGCATTCTTTGTTGTGTTCCAAAATGCCTTGAATGCGATTGACAAACCCGTCTTCTCATTCAGTGATTTCGATGTGGGCTATACAGCCAGTGAAGGGATAGGGTAAACAACAGGACCATTCTTTGTGAGCTGTTGAGGTGAAGGTATCGGGAGTGACATCTGGGGTATCAGGCTGAAGGCGAGCTTGGTAATGATGATCTCATTCTTGTTGGGTTTTTGTATGATGCCCACACAAACTTGGAGGAAAAAATATTACAACTCAGCCTCAAAAGTATACCAGAAAACTCACCATTTGAACAGAATTCTTCTTTTCTTCAGTCCTCTCTCTGACCAAGCAGATGACGACCAAGCAATCCTAAACCTGCACTGAAGCATCCCTCTCAAGGCCCTGTCAATCCCAAGCAAATTGAGCATTTCAAAAGCTTGATCTTGAGAGGTTTCGTCATATAGAAGGACAGTGTGCTTCTTTGCTATAAATCTTCTTGCAAGCAGCAGGTTGTTCAGCTGAGTGATATAATTGTTGTACCCCAACCTTTCTCTATTTTCAGAAACAACAGGTAGCTCTTGATGAATTGGAGACATACCTTGGCTTGCCGAGGGCCATAATCCACCTCTTCGATGGGTTTGAAGCCTTCTGGGGTATTGACCAGCCAACCATTACCCTGAGGTAGACTCATCTCAGGAATAGAAGCTTGTCTGAGGAAAATTGGTGGTCCTGAATGAGAGGGAGGATGAGGCATGATGAAATCCATGGAACTATTGGAAGGAGGTCGGTACATGGGAGTTCTTTGGGAATGAACAAGAAAAAAGGAAGGAGAGCCTGTCAGTTGAAGTGAAGGTGGTTGTACAAGTGTTCTATAAATGCTGAGGGAGGATGAGAGCCCATGATATAAGCTGGAGGAGAATGGGCAGGGCTACGATGGTCTATTCGCATTGGCAAAGCTATTGGGGGCATCAGCGAGTGTGGAGAATTCAACAGAGCAGAAAGTGAATGAGGTGGTGCATTTGCTCTGTAGGATGGGGCATGGAACAGATGATTTTGAGGTTCCAAGGGGGCCAGACATGATAATCCAGGTAATGATATTTGAGGATGCGTCGTATTCAGTTTGGAGGTTGAGTCTGCCTCCAAAAAAGTCCTTGTAACTATCTGCAGCATTGTGGGAGGGCCTCAAGAAGCCTCCAGGCAGCATCGGTCTGTGGAGGAGTGGGAGGATGAGAAGAATGACACTGAGGAACAGGACAATCTATGTACCTTCAGAAGTCGGACCATGGTTTGCCAACGAGAGCGCATCAATACCTATACCAATACCAACATTGAGAATTGGCTCAATTAATCGAGAGAAGACTGTCAGCCGTTGTTCAGAGGATAGAAAAGGCAAGGGTGAAGAAGCTCAAGAGAAACCCGCGGTATTGTTGATCTTGATCACTTGTAATAGTAAGATCAGGTCTTTTTGGCTCCAGATGGGTCACGCAAATGTCTTGTGATATGACAACATATATGTCTGTACTTATATATCAGAAATGTTATTATCACCAGCACTCTCTACCAGGATTATATAAGCATCACAGACACACATTACCATTAGACTATTTGACCATAACTAGAACATTGAACTCACTTGTGTTAGTTGGAATGTGATCTATCTTTAATTTGACTGCGCAAAACATGGCCTTGTTATACAGTGATGAAACACCCTTGCCACTGTGTAATACACCCTCAAAGATGTTTCCCACAGTGATGAGGACCTTTCAGATGTTGCCTATGATATCTTTACCAAATCTCACTGGTTTTCTATCATTAGCATCTTGTTTGTAAGCCTTCACACTTGCAGCTAAAAGTTGATGGAACATAGAGTTGAAGGTTTGCAATTAAAAAAGCCAGATGTTGGATGCAGTTTGGTTTTTGGTGTATTTCTGTTGTACCCACACTAATAGGTGGTTTAGACATGGGGGTAGGTGATAGGGCTGGTGAGTGTAGTAGGTAGAAATGTAGCTTTCAATAGAAAACTACTAAAACCACACTAAAACGCTCAACAAGACTCCTTAAGTTTCGAAGGGGTCTCAGATGATAAGAGTATTGATGAGGGAAAATCAAACACTCTCTAGGATGTTCTCAGTAGGTGGGTAGTCAAGTGTATTTGAGTGTATTCAATCAAACGGAGATTCCTCCATAATACTGCGAGTCTGCAGGTCAGGATTCCCCTAATCACTTCTGAGATTCCTCAGTGCACAAAACTGCGAGTCCGCAGGTTGGGATTCCCCTGATCAAAATAAACTCTAAAACTCTTTCTCTGTTGTCACCCAAAGACAGGGGCGGGTTCTATGTCTATCTACATCTACATCCTACAATACTTATATACAGATGAACAATTCAATAATGTACAGGACAAATGATGGTATATAGCTGACGGCCGCAACTGCTAGTCTATGTGGCTTCAACAGGCAGCATGAATCTTTTTATTTTGCGAATGCTGGCGTTCCGATATTAAAGGTGTGGCATCGAGCCCGAACTATGGCAAATATTTCTTATTCTCGGATTTCTTGTCTCTTTCTCTTGAGTTCATATCCCTGGTTTCTTTTCTGTTACTCTTTTTACATTCCTTGGCCACCACTAGATTGTTTCTTGGGTAAGGTGTCCAATGGTATCCCAGTATGTCAAAACTCAATATTCAAGGTATATTTTACGAGGCTTTTAGGCTGAGTTAATTTATGTTGTAGCGACCTCCCAGATCTTTTCCACGGGTTCAAATTCCCACCCCTGTTTGTTGGTGCTCGTCAAGCGCTCATCTGGAATCGTCGAGACCCATGACGTCATTCACAGCATCCTCAGAGTAACGTGAGGCCCTTAGGGCCGGTCTCTATCCTTCCTGACAACCGAAATGTCTAGACTGGCTGGGTCCAAAGACCGTTTGACGTCGATACATCATCACTGCATCAAGTACCTCTCTTGGTCTGCAACCGTCACATCCATTCCTCAGACTCCTCCTGACTTATCATCAGTGCCCAGTAGAAGAGCCGACGTACAGGTTTACTCAATACTATGTGTTTTCTCCTACCTAGGCTCTACATGGAAGATATAATGTATTATATGAAAGTGATTCTTGCTGCTGGGGCCTCGTAACTTGCCATGCGAAGCAGTGGCCCCTTACCCCAGTTTAGTGCCATTCACTCATGTTTGTGACTAACTAGCCTGGAGCGACAGCCCCGTTCTTTGGCTAGTACTGACTGAAATGTCTTACGTGGATCGACTTAGTCAGTTCAGATTCAGGTAAGTGGATTTATCAATGCGTTTTTACAGGGGTGTATGACTTGCAGTCGTATCATAGGGAGGGGTATGTAATTGCAGGGAGGTTTACCATGGATTTATTTTTGTTGTGGGACCTTTCTGGCCTCATTTTACTTCAGAATGAGAAGGAAACAAATCCCACAGTGATAGGTGACCTGAATGTAGAGATATGAGTTTGTAGGGGGTAGGGGAAGGGTATGTGAGTGGAGGTGAGTTTACCATAGATTTATTTCTGTTTTGGTCTAATTCTGGCCTCACTTTACTCCAGAACAAGAGGGAAACAAACCCCACAATGATAGATGACCTGGTTGTAGAGATATGAGTTTGTGGGGGATGAGGGGGAGGATATGTGAGTGCAGGGGAGTTTACCAGGGATTTATTTCTGTTGTGGGCCTTTTCTGGCCTCATTTTACTACAGAATCATAGAGAAACAAACCTCACAATGATAGGTGCCTTGAATGTAGAGATATGAATTTGTGGGGGGATGAGGGGGAGGGAGGATATGTGAGTGCAGGGGAGCTTACCAGGGATTTTATTTCTGTTGTGGGCTTTTTCTGGCTTCATTTTAATACAGAATGATAGGGAAACAAACCCCACAATGATAGGTGCCCTGAATGTAGAGATATGAGTTTGTGGGAAGTGAGGAGAAAGGTATGTGAGTGCAAGGGAGTTTACCATGGATTGTTTTTTATTCTGGGCCATTTCTGGCCTCATTTTACTCCTGAATAAGAGGGAAGCAAACCCCACAGTGATGGATGACCTGGATGTAGAGATATGAGTTTGTGGGGGGATGAGGGGGAGGGTATGTGAGTGCAGGGGAACTTACCAGGGATTTATTTCTGTTGTGGGCCTTTTCTGGCCTGACTTTACTACAGAATAATAGGGAAACAAACCCCACAATGATAGATGACCTAGATGTAGAGATATGAGTTTGTGGGGGGGTGAGGGGAAGGGTATGTGAGTGCAAGCGAGTTTACCATGGATTTATTCTTGTTGTGAGCCCTGTCTGGCTTTATTTTTTCCCAGAATGAGTGGGAAACAAACTCCACAATGATAGGTGACCTGAATGTGAAGATATAACTTTATGGGGAGATGAGGGGAAAGGTATTTGAGTGGATTTATTTTTTTCTGGGCCCTTTCTGGCCCCATTTAACTTCAGCATGAGAGTGACAGAAGCCCCATAATGATGTATGACCTGGATGTAGAGACATGAGTTTTGGGGGATGAAGGGGAGGGTATGTGATTGCAGATGAGTTTAGCATGAATTTATTTTTATTGTGGGCCCATTCTGGCCATTTTACTCCAGAATGAGAGTAAAACTCAAAATGATAGGTGACCTGAATGTAGAGATATAAGTTTGTGGAGGGTGAGGGGGAGGATATGTGACTATGTGAGTGCAGGAGTCTACTATGGATATATTTTTGTTGTGGGGCCACTGTGGCATCACTTATGTTTTGGAGCCGCCTGCTACAGGTTACAAAGATGTTTATGGGCCCAGTTGGCAGATCAAATGGTCCCATTACATATTCCAAAAATTTTGGTAGAAATTTCAACTGAATGTAACTGTAAGAACAGATAGTTAGTAATTGTTCTTCCCAGCATAGCTTGGCCTCTTACCCCCAAGTCTGAGAATTAAAGCAGTCCCAGCAATGCGGATAGGCCTTAGCAAGGATTAAATTTGGTTCGTCTGTCGTTCTGTTCCTCTCTGGTGTCAGCGTATGCTCATTGTATCACTCTTCCACATTCTGCTTTGGTGTCCAGGGGCCGAATTACGAGACCGAAGAATGAGGCTGAGTCCCCAATTCCGACCGAAGGGAGGAGTGTCCAACCGAATGACATCATGCTGTGTGGCCAAATGGTGTTTGAATTTTGACGGCCACCTCCGAGTGGAAATCGCCGACTCCCTTCATCGCGCTGTGAGTACTTTCCCCCGTTTTCTGTCTCTATCAATGGAAAGTTACATTGAACTTCTTCAAAAACTGTCTCTAATAGACTTGTACCTTGCCTGTACCACTTGCATTTCAATCTAGACAACTCTGTGCCAAAAAAAACAAAAAAATAAATCCGTTCGTGTAAAGACTATCATCAAACTCTTACTAGGCAAAGTTGCTATGCTCTGTACCATGGACGCGCATGACCACTTCGTACATCAATATCATGCCCCGCATAACCTCATTCAATACGAATTAGGCGACTTCTGGCAATTGAGACTGGAAGATCTTTTGTACGGAACTTTTCTACCAGAGACCGACCGCCACGAGGCAACAGATTGGCTCTTACGTGCTGAAGCTAGTGCCTTCATTCAAAATTGTTTTCAGTCCCACCTAGAAGAGTGCTTTAGTGGTTCTATATGTTTATACAGGAAATGAGAATAAAGTTTAATGGCTATTTAGTCTGAGGTAAACCCTGTGGCCTCGTACTCGCCACACGCAGCGTTGGCCTACATCCCTTTCATACAGAAAGATTGAAAGAACAAAGGAACAAGGACAAAATATGGGTATACTATAAAATATTCTACACATAATGATAGTGAGGGAAATGTGTGCCATCACTGCACGTGGCACGATAACAAGCAAGGGGTGAAATATACATAGGGTCAAAAAACTTTTGCCACCACACAGAGTACCCCCTCCCCCCTCCTTCTATATTAGGTATATCACTTAGGTAAGATGAAGATAAGACATTCCCATATGTTCTCTCTCCTTCATGATGATAGTAATATTCTTTTTAGACTGCATACCTAGAATTTCAAACAACTCCTTGCACTTGGGAGCATGCTCCGCCTGGAGTTAGGATTGAATAACGGTTTTGGAAGTGTCAGGATTATTGATACATCAGGAAAACCATACATTGAAAATGGGACAAAATTTTGGCAAAGATTTCGCAAATGTCAAAAATATTCAGCTGGTCAAAATGTGCAAAATGATTGTGAAAATTTGCCAAAAGTTTTTACTTATCTTTCAGTTTTCACGCGGCATAATATGACTCTCAAATTCAATGGTGTCAGTCGTTCGAGTCTAGCATGTCTTTGGGCAGTGCATATGTTAATTGCTATCCCTGTTTACTACCTAAGACATATTGAAGTATGTATGGGTATCTGTGAAAGGGTTTAGGTAGAACAAAGGGCATAAGTCCAACACAGACTCCCTAGTCCAGCCTGATGAAACAGTACCTCCCCATTTCAGATACAAATGGACGCTCTGTTGAACCATCTCTATCAGAACCACAGATACGGCCTGGGTACCATCCCTATGGAGCAACGGCATAACATGATGAAGCCCTGAGTAAGGCTCTGGTCCTTGGGAAAATTGGGTGAACCACTTGACATAGGTAAGATGAAGGGGTGGTTCACAATGCGGGGGGAATAAACAGTGATGGTGTTGTTTTGGGATGGAGAAGACAACATATATACGCCCCACTTGTAGTCCTAAATTAACAAATCAATCTATTGACTACCGCTCAGAGACCCTAACTCACCTTGCAGAAAATCCCCACTGCATCAAACTGAGCGGCTGAATGACTTGATTACGGAAATTGTATCGACGAGGATGGACAGAAATGATATCGAGATTCTCCGCACCATGCAATTCCTCATTGCAAAATTTTACCCTATGCCATACTGGGACACTACAGAAAGGGAGTGAAAGAAAGTCTGCCATGTCCTGTAACTGACCACGGTTACGAGGAGCATCAAGCTCTGGATCATGGAAACGAGCAATAAACTCTTTGAGTGCATATTCAAATTGTGTAGCACCATATCCACGTTCACTTGTATCCTGCAGTTTCGCAAAAGCCACGGTCTTCACAGTAGGGTATTTTGACATTTTGATAGATGAAGGGCACTTCATATCAAATAATGAGCGTTGAGAGCCAGGGAAATCATAGCATACACCAGGAATGAGTAGAGGAACAGAACCAAGCGACTGTAATTGACACCAAGTGTGTCTCCATGCAATATAATTTGCATGATGCATGACTTTCTCTCTTCACTCCAACCATTTCATCATCTGTGGGTATTCGTCCTTATGGTTGGATGCACGATATGCATCCTTAGCGAAGTTGATATGGAGACGCTCAGTCGTCTTAGTATTGTAGTTGTCGCAGGTCCCGTAAAGCTTGATAGCTCGTACATAATGGCAGAGAGCATGTATCTTTGGAAGATTGAAATGCTCTTGGGAGCCCAGGTCCACAAAAACATGCTTGTTATTGTGGAAGGTTGCGAGAGAGGCCTCTAATGAAGCAAGGGATTCATCGCTATGGATGGGATAATTTGCCATGTATAGAAAGTCCAGCAGAGCACATGTAGCTGTGAGCAGAGTTCAGGACTGAGTCAGAGTCAGCTTGGGAATATCTACTACGAGACTGAGGAGAAAGGAACACATCTGCTTGTGCTCAGAGCTGCTGACCTGAGAGAGAGTTGTGATTCCTTTTTGGAAGTGACGCATCCCATGATTTGCTGGCAGACGGCATACACGGGCATCCACTTCATCTGCTCCAACAACATGGGTAACCCACCCAATCAAGTGTTTCATCATGCCTTGGTACAGCTGATGAAGAAGGTCTGGTGTGATGGATCAAAAAATGTTGGTGTACGGGAGGTCTTCCCAGAAAGGGTGCTGAACTGGTTTTACATTGGCGTCTAAGCATAACTTCTCCCACTCACCAGTGTGCATTGCTGCCGCTGCTTGTTTTGCAGCTGTTGGGTCCCAGTAACTTGCAGTACAAGGATACTGCCCCAAGTCATGTTTTTCCGTCATACAAACTGCACAATCCCCATAGTAACCACATGTAACGAGCATCTGCTCTGGATAATCGCCTACATAGGCTGCCAAGATTGGATGACACCTTCGCTTTACCCCATCCCCACTCTCCATGTAAACACCATTGATCCCAGCATCCTTCAAAGGCGCAAGAAGACTTTTCATGTAGATGTGAAATAGATTTGTGATGGTACGCCGCCGAGATGCCTTGTTGGTGATGTGCTCGAGACGTGTGGTAGGTAGGTAGGCAAGAAGGATTTGCCCCTGCTTTGAAGGCTTGTGTCGTATCTCCTTCGGAAGATTTCCAATGGTAAGATATACTGGACATGCGGATTTATTTCAAAACAAGGTAACTTAGGTTTTGTCGCTAGATAGGATGATGGGAACAATAGTTGCGCTGGGCTTGTCCTTCTCAAGCTGCTTCTGTAGGCATACCAAAACATGCTAGTTAGCAGAGGGTACAAGTAAAGATAGACAAGTAAATACCTGCATAGCCCACCACCACTTTCCTGTGTACATGTCATGGTACAAGTTTATCGTCTTGTCAGCATCTGCATAGTGCCATTCTGGTGCAAAGCAAGGGTAGCGAGCATGATCTGGAGAGCCATAGAGTGCACGAATGCAGTCAATGATAGGGCGTTGATAAAAGTCAAAGCTCTCTTCTGCAATGACAACTTCTCGGCGAGTGAATGAAGGCCTTTGAGCGGGTATCTCCTTGTCAATAATATCGTTGAGCTCATTGGTACTGCAATAAGATAGCCCAAGTGATTCTTGTACCTGCACTTGTATTAGCTTGCTGGGTAAGACGAAAAGAAAAGAAAAAAGAAACTGAAAAACATACCCCATCTATAGCGAGCAGCTCTGTAAATGCAGTGGAACCAGAACCCCGCAATTTGGCCCAATGAGCGACTTCCCAATCCATACGAGAACTAAATGGTGCATATTTGTTCTCTTTGAGTCCGTCTATACGAGACTCATAGTGCCATAGAATAAGGGTACTGGACCTGAGGTTTCGACTGGTGCACCTGCCTGACCTCCAAAGGTCTGAACATAAATATCCTTGCAATGAGCTGGGAGATTGTGAAGAAGAGGATTGGTAGTTGGTGTTTGTTCAGAGTCTGAGTTATTGTCCACATCCATACTATCCGACATTTCTGGAGCCGTAAGTGGTGTGCGCATGGGCTCCCAGGTCTTCTCCAACTCGGCAGGTACACCATTGTCCACCTCTTCATCTTCTTCATCATCTTCGTTGTCACCATAGACATCCCTCTGATCCATGTTGTCCTTCTCAGGGTCACCTTCACCGAAACCCAGGAAATCCTGATCAGAATAATCATTTCCAAAGAAATCGCCATGAAACTGCTCCATTGGTTCGTCATCATTATCGGCAGCATAAGCTGTTGGCCTAAACAGTGGAGACTTGGAGTGCTGGGCTTTTGGAGGGTTCCGACAGGGCATGAGGCGACTGTGACAAATGAGCTGTTTCAGTTCTTCATGTGCAGCTTTGCATGGCATTTTTGTGGTCTTCTCCAGGTGTTGGATAAAGTCGCATGTTTGGTTGAACAGCTTCTTACATCTGGAACAGGTGAGGGAGAGTTCAAATGTGGGGTTGGAGGATGCCATAGTACTGGTACGAGTATAAGCGTAAAGATGTAAATCACAACCTGAAATTTCTCCATCGCTTGAGTGGGGCACAACACAACAAAAAAAATTAGTAAACTCACATATTTTCTTTCCTTGCAACCACCACCTTCACTTTCTTTTTGCCTCCCATATCAAGTTTCTCCCTCTAATCTCACCATACCACTCCTTTTCTAATCCCTTTCTTGTAATGTCCAATCGAATTGGGAGGAAGTCGTGAGACATGGAAGAGAACGCGCCAGCATCTCAACTACCACCCCGAATACAGCTAAAATGGAAAACAAGAGGTACTGCTGAGGCTACAAGCTCTTTGCAAGTGGTAGCCCAAGCAGCTTCCAGCAAGAGGAAGTACTCTAATGTAGACAAGGGAAAAAATGGTGGTGAGTCACTGTCAAATAAAAAGTAGAAGCCCGACTCACTAGACCTTGCCAGACAGCACCAGCAACCAAAGCAACCAAAGCTAAATCTGCTCACACACCCATGCAACCTTCAAAGGGCGCTGGGAAGCCTGCTAAAACTTCGTCGTTGGGTAGGGGCCAAGGAAAATCAGCGAGAGGTCAGCATACTCAGCCGAGTACTACAACGACAGGTGGTTTCGACTTGAAATAAGAAGATAAACAAACTCACCTCCTGACATTTAGTTGCCAATCAGTACAACGCTGTTGAAATCGACATTGATGCTGAAGACTCCCCTACTGAAGGTGAGTACATACTTTTTAACCAATTCCTTGCCACATTGACAAGACCAGAGCTTCCTCCACCTGCAAAAAAGTACAAACCCTCTCATCCTTCACGAGATGCAGCAATTGCTCGGACTACTCAACGAGAGGAACAAGAAGAGGCTTCCCAACACGAGGTCTCAGATGTCGAGCTGTTGTTTGATGATGAATGTGTAGGTGATGCGGATGCTTCACAATGTTAATTACTATGCGCCGATAATATCCTACGTTGACCTTGTTCATAGGCAGGAATGTTGCTCGATGTTGATGAGCAAGAAGATGACATGTGTATGTGTGTTTGATTTACAAGTTGTTGATCTTTACTCACATCAGTAATTTCCCAAATTTATGGGCGCATGGGCGCATAGCAGCCATGCATGCCATACATGCCCATACAAAATTTTTCTGATCCGCCCCATACACTCTGCGAAATCTCCGTACACTCCCATACAGAAGAGTTTAGCGAGTGGTGCCTGAGGTTCCGGGACCAAGGTCACGGTCACGTGAACAGTTGAAGCGGAGTTTGAAAGAACTTCTGTTGATTTGCTTTTTCAAGTTTTTGCATCGGCCTTACTCTCAACCACCACGTCACCGTCCACTAACGTCTCTACCTTGCGTTCCCTCCATTCTCTCCCTCTTTTTCTGCCTGCCCACGTTTACCTGCACTGCTACTCTATCACAGGTAAGTGTTTACACCAAGCTTGTCATTGCAGACTCCGAGCGGCAGCGCATCAGTGACAGATATTTTCCCGGTAAGTATCTGACTAGCTCTGCAATGAATGGGTACTGACATCTGTTTCACTGTTTGCTTTGGCTAGGTCTTGTAGTGTCATGGGCTAGCTTCGAGAGCAAGAGTTGATTGGATTTCGGGAAGTGGAATGAGGTGAGTATGGTACATTTGCTTTCGATGCATATCCTTGACTGATTTCTATTGCTGTTATCCAGGATCCTCTGTATCGTTCTTCGTTGAGTGTGGTTCAGTCTCAGTAAGTCCTCTCTTTGTTGTAAACTGCCTTCTCAATGTATACCTATATCATCCTTACAATCCTTTCATTGGGATTAGTGCTCGTCCTCATCTTCCTCTTTTCTCATACGTAGCATATTAATTGTATTCTCCTACATGCTGTACTAGATACTAGATAGAATCTGATAATATGGATATTGTTTTTCATACCTAATTTGTTGACATCTGTGAGGTGTATGGCATGTATGGAGGTGTATGGACGACGCAAAAAGCAGGCAATTTGAGGTGCATGGGGCGTATGGGGCAGATTAGCCGACGCCATACATGTGTATGGGACTTACACGTGCCCCCCAATTCCCATACATGGATGGCGGCCGCATGGCTGTATGGCCCCATACGCGCCCATGCGCTCCATACGCCTGGAGAAAATACTGATGCAAGCATAGCAGTTGAGTGTTCCTCCTCTCGTGCTCATTCTCGAGCATCCAACAATGGCATCATTGAGCTGCCTCTTACTGACAGTGATGGCGGGTTTCTCTCTGACTCGCATGCGAAGAACGACTCATATGAAGAGCTTGTGGGCCACCGCTTCGCGTGGCAATCACGAGGCCCTGAAATCAACAAGCATTATTATTACTTATACAAATAAGCCATATAGCAAAACTGCTGCTTTTTTATTGTCATAATATGTAACAGATTCAGTTCCATTTACCAATATGCTAGCTTTATGGGGTACTCCATTTTTGATACCATCATATATATATTCTGCTTGATTACTGAATATACGGAGAATAAAGTGCTCTTCTCCAAAATAAATTATAGCTTTCAAATCATATGGTTTTTGGTTGCCATTGACAGTGAGGTTAATCATCCTGTCAATCTCCATTGAAGTAAAAAGAATTTAGGAAATCTAGTAAACTCAATGACAGTTTGAAGCTCTGTATGACAGATTTGGCATTGCCAACCAAATGGTTGCACAAAATTGTCTACCCATTGTTGTGTAGATTGATACATTCTGGTAGACATATAAAGTAGCATATTTGTTCTATTCTTCCATGGTTTATGAACATGATTATTAGTGCAGATAACTTGACTTCTGGAAAATGAAAGATCTGACTGCGTTAATGCTAGAAGCACTTCACCGGCTCACATTTTCTGTTGCAGCTGTAAGATCTGTAATGCCAGAGCGAAAAGCATCCAGTAGATCCATGGACAGTATTTGTGTAAAATGAGACATTTCAATCTCAAAATGATTGACATAAAGGTAATACAGAAGGATGATGGCAGAGTCATAAGCACAGCTATTGAGAAACCATCTTAGGGATGGATAGCTTAAATATGAAGCTGAATTTCTCTGAATCTGAGCTGGAACATCTTCTTTGATTTTCTTTTTAGGAGTAGTACTTGGTGTTTCAGGTTCTTCAGCCTGAGCTTTTCTCTTGAGAGTCCTTCCTTTTGTCTCATTTTCTGTAGCACCTTTTGCAGTTTTAAAATTTCCTTTGAGCTGCCTTTTGTTTTTCTGGTCAGTTTCATTATCAGCAGGGATAATTTGCCATGTTTCTCCTGAATAAAATGTGTCTGGTAGAGGGTCACTATCATTCCATTCAATAGACTTGTGCACTGAGGCAGGGACAAAGTTTATGCCTTGCACAGTGCGGAATGACTTGATCAAACTTGACTGACGGTCACCGAAGACAGAAGGTGACAATATCCCTCAGTATTTTAGTCTTGTTATCTCATCTAGAAGTTCTAATTCTCTGAGCTCCTGTCTATATCCACCTTTATTCTTTATGCCACCTGTCAATAAGTTTGTATTAAATCCTTGTAAAATAAGAGTTTGATCAGCGCAGGAGCTACGAGACAATGCTGTGTATATAGCTCTAAAGTTCCTGCTGTTATGTATGTCAACAACATTCCAATCCCTAGTCTTTCCTTGAGAGGCAAAGTCTGTCATTGCAAAATTGGGTAGTATTTCAACCTGTGTCTGAGATATAGCAATTTCAGAGTCATCTGATAGCTTGCATTCAATTCGGACTGTGTTGCGAGTTATAGGGACAACATTCTCTGGTAAGCCATCAAATTTGATTGGAGCTGGAGGATTGGGTGGCTTATGAAGCTTGATAAAGAGTACATCTAAGACTAACTTGCCATGTTTACCCGTCTTGGCTTTCCAACCATGAACATAGCCCTCTTGACCTTTTGTGATACAAAGTTCTGTGGCACTATTGTATCTAATCATAACGGGCATTCCTAGGCATAGATCTAATCTACCTGGAATTTGTCGATCATTATAAGAATGTGGTTGGCTCCAAAGTTCTTTCTGAATCTTACTGTTCACTCGAAATCGCTTAGATCTTCGTCTTTTTCTGTATTGTCTTTGATCTTCAGGAATCTCCTCAAGGATTACATGTTCATCTTCAGAATAAAAAGATGTGAGTTTCTGGCAAGTTTCTGCAGCAAATCGCTCAGTTCCAAGCCGATTAGCAACATCCTGGTGCTTATTATAAGTGAGAATGATAGGAGTATTCCGAAAATTCTCATTCTTCAATGATTTTTCTGGCTGACATGGGTTTGAAATCATTGTCCGCAAAAATGCAATATCCTCAGGCGTACATGACTTGTATCGCATATTTTCTAACGCATTTCTATACTTGTCATCTCTTTCTGATTGTTCAGTTTGTCTCATATTTTTTCTGAGCATCACAACTGTATTTACTTGATGCCAAAGATGCTGTCCTATGGAGTTTTCTTGATCCGATTTTGATTTGGGTGATTGGCCAATAGAGTGACTATATAATGCTACACTTTCTCCGCCTATCACTGGCGGGAGCTGACTAAAATCACACGCAAAAATCATACTCATACCACCAAAAGGAAGGTGAGGCATGCTTAAAGCAAGTGCGAGCTTTGCGCTGATCTTATACATATCTTTACAAGATAACATAGATACTTCGTCCAGAAAAACATAATTGACACCTTCTAAACGCGAACAGATTTGTGGTATGGATGTAGAATGGTTTTCTCCCTCAGACTTTGAGTTGATACCAAACATGTAGTGATATGTTGATCCTGCCAACAGCGCAGCTGCGCTTCCAGTTGGGGCAATAACAAGCATGCGGTGTGACTCATTGCGTTCTGCAAAAAACTTTCTTAAAGCACGGAGAACAGTTGATTTGCCAGTGCCACCCATCCCCCCAATGTACATTTTCAGTTGCTCAGGACATGGACTGGCTGCGTGATTTGCAATAATTCTAAAAGCTCTGTTCTGCTCAGGATTATCATGGAATTTATATTCATTAGCTATAGTATCAATGAGATTCTGAGTTTGACCTTGTCTTGTCTTGGTCTCAAAAGCTGTTTTGTCTAATATCTCAACTTGATTAGGAAACCTATTCTTGAATTGATTAGCAGTGTCCTGGTTTGCACTAGATTTATGTCTCTTGTCAAGTATATCCTGCCTCATTTTGTTAATTTGAAGCTTCCAGCTATGTGCACTTCGGGTGACCTCTGGTTGACATTCCTGTGGGATCAACGACTTACGGTCATGTAAATTACCTGTCCAGCCCATTCCTACCAAAATCCCTGTCATTTCATTCATGTCTTCTTGTCGGTGTCTCTCAAATGGCCCACATTCATCTGAAATCTCAAGTAACTCAGAATCAATTCCATCATCATATTCTGGTTCATATTCAATGATATCTGCATCTACAGCATTATTACTCATTGTTTTTCTTTGAGCATTATAGTCATCTCTTGAATCTAAACATTCATAACGAACTTGGAAATTTTTGAGTACTTGCTTCTGCTGCGCTGTGAACTGGAAATTAGTGAATGCATCATCCCAGCTTTGATCCTCATGCTTCAAGATTTTTCCATTCCTCCATGGTTTGAATAAAGTTAGCATGACAGTACAATAATATTCGCGATTACCCTTATCAGCTCTGGGTAGTGTTCCTCCAATAAAGTTTGGAACAAGTCTTTTTGCATTAGATCCAACTTTCATTGCATGTGTATCAGCAAGTGGATGTCCATGAAGAAAAGGAAACATATTTTGTGATAATGTTTCTTTATTCATTGGTTTGGGGCCTTGTAAATACTCAGCTTCACATGCATCATCATCTTCTTCATCCGATTCTAGACTTATATCAGAGTCTGTATCTGATACAGTGCTTTCAGCATCAGAATCATTTTCATTGACCACCTCCATATCCATCAACTCATCTGGACTTTGATGTGATACTTTGTTTTTTGATACTTTTACCCTTTCACATAGCTGCACCCAATCATAAAGACACATATGCTCAAGCTCTAATGGACAATATATATAATCACAAACTTGTGAAAGGGCTACCACTCCATTTCTCTTCCTGAGTAAAATTACCTTATCTTTACCTGGTGGTTTGTCCTCGTCATCACTGCTCCAATATTTTTTAACTTCATTCACATAACTCTTCCAATAAAAAGCTTTGAACTTATGGCTGGTATAGTGGTCTGGATTGTCTAATAAGTACATGCAGATCATAGGAGCTCCTAGCTCCATTTTTACAGATAAAAGATTTACCATCTGTGTGACCAATTTTCTCACCTTCTCTTGCCTGCTCAAAGGTCCATTTAACATTTCAGAATTTCGAACCAGAACAGATTTTATAACATCAAAAATGATGTGTGTTTTCAAACTCCATTTTGTGATGTAATTAGTCACATAATATACAACTGCCTTAATTGCAGTTCCAGATAGCAGTGAAGTGACATCTGAATTACACCGCAATAGATATGTCATTGTCGGATTATAAGTGTTAATCCAAGGTTCATGCTTCTGTATTTTCAAATATCCTGTTTCTTCATCAACCTGTGTAGTGTCTATGACTTCGCGTGGAAATCTTGCACTACAAGTTCCGTACTTATTATCCAGGCAGCCAAAATAGTCTCTATTTTTCTTACGTTTGCCATCTTTACCCATAGTTGACTTACATTTGTGTATATGAGTGCGAGTGACTATATCATCTACCTCAGCTTTATACTTATCCCACCATTGTTCAGTAGATACACATACATCACACTGCTCTTTATTATTACATTTATGCGCTGTGCAATTTGGAGGGGCTGATGGAAGAGAGTAAACAGGGTTAACATAATCTTCTGATTCAGTTCTCAACTTGACTGTTTCCTGTACACTCTCCTGATCTCCTGTCATGAAATTACCAGTATGTACACTTTCAAGATATTCAACAATTTTCTTTTGAAAGTCACTGTTAGGGTCTAAGATTGCATCTCTGATTTCTTGTGGAGACCTTGAAAAAGCAATCCAGAGAAGCATATGTAAATGAAGTGTCAGCCTGCCTTGCTGTTCAACAGTCCCATAATAGGCACTTGTTTTGCCAAATAGCCCATCATGACCACTGTCTACTCCAAGAATATGCTTTATAAACATTCTTACCATGAAATCAAAAAATTTAGCACCAGAGACAGGATTTCTTATTACTTGTCTGGTTCTATCATCATCTGGTAATTTGAGATTTGGCTGGAATTTTTCATGAGTACCAGCATAATATAAACACAGTGGATGGGTTGTGTCTGAAGGAGCAAAGGTAATATACCATGATGTTGCACCTAAGTAAGCAATTAGAGACCACAGCTCATTTCTGAGATATTTTTTACTAGCCATAGAACCTTTCACACCACCACCTACGTGATCTAGATCTTGAATTATAGAGAAGCAAGCTTTTTCTTCTTCAGTTTCAGGATGTACCATCTCTCCTCTTTCAAGCCTTTGAATGATATTTGTGAGTACAGTATGGTTGATATTAAGTATCCGGTCAGCAATGGCTGGAAATGATTGAAGCTCAGTCATTGCAAAGCCATTAGAAGTTGCTGCTTTAATTTGCTCATGGCTGAATGCAACAAATGGAAAGGTGATGTCAGTCTGAAATTGTTTATCATGATAATTGAGTAAAAACTTTTTGTGAGCCTTTTCTCCAAACTTCAGGATATTGTTCATTCCAAAACCTCCTAATCCATAAGGGAAAAGCCATGGAAAAATTGATGGATAAAGTTTAGGATTCTTGAATATTGTTGAGCTCTCCTTGCTGTGGCCTACAGCCAAGAATTTGCCTTGTGCATTCAAATGAGCTAAGGCTTTTGCCTTTTGTGATTCTACTGTCTCATTTTGAAGGTTTTCACCTGTCAGTCCATGTACAACAAAAGGAACTTCACCCTGTTCAGTCCCAATCTCAAGCTCATTGTCATGTACACTTGTTCCTTCTGGGATTCGGTTTCCTTCATTGTCTGTACGCTTCCATTCTACTGATACTGGAGGTATATTTTCAGCGTACATATTAAGATTTTCCATAGAGATATTTAGATCATGATACGCGGGATGGTTTAACTTTAACCATGTTAATGCATTGTAAACATATCTGCGACGTACCAGCATTGGAGTCCTCTGGTAATCCTTTTCAGTTGGTTTACAAGGCCCTGTAAACATGATTGCAAGAACTTCATCTAATTCATCAGGTGGGGGTGGTAGGATATCATACACTTTGGTCACTGGTGAATCAAAAGCTATGACGTGAGATATCATTTTGCGTGTTCCAGAAGACACTCTTACAAAACAGCAATTAGTCCTAATTTTTTGAATCAGAAGCCGCTCCACAAAATTCAAATCTTTCAACTCAGAAGGAACATCACCAAGCCAGAGTCCTCGAGCCAGTGAGATACGTGGTACTTTGCCATTCAATAAAGCACGTCGACACTCAGAGCATACTTTATCACAATTCTTATCGATTACTGGGCTACTGATCTCAGTAATTTTTTCACTTGAAGATTTTCTTTCAGATCGGGTCACTCCAGATGTGCACAGTACTTGTAGAAAACCAGACACTGATTTCAATGGATTCAAATCTGATCGAGGTTTCAGGTGACCACAGACAGCACAACCAGCCTCTTCTATATTATTAGAATGGAAATCTTCAGTCCAACTTTCAATGATTTTTTTTAATGAATTCTGGCTAGTTTGGCTTGGGAGGAAAAAAGTCTGTTTTGACTTGTACAGTGCTCAAGGGCTCAAAGACAGATATATATTGCTTACAATCATTAGCACATTTATGAAGACTGCATAGAGCAGCAATTTCATTGAGTTTGAGGTTCCAACCAATTTTGATTTTGTGTTGCCTGGCAAGTTTCTGCAAAGTTTTGCAGTTCAACATGGGAACAAGCTTAGAAAGAGGTATGTCAGTATATAAAAGGTTAGGCACCACGTTTTGAACATTATGCTCTTCACAATCTTGAACTTCCTTGAACCAGAACATCACTGATTCTGGATTTACAATTGAAGTTTCTGCCACTAGATAGTCCTTCAGCTGGTAATAATTGAAAGTCGTTTTTGCTACGCATGCGCCACCCTTCAAAGCAAATCCAGAGCATTTTGGGTGTGTCAGCAGATGTGATGTTACTTGATGACTCAGGAGAAACAGCAGGATAAGACATTGAGAACGATCATGTATTGTTACAAAGAACCGATAGATTTTATCAGTCATATTCATTGTAAGAGCATGAGTGGTCCATTTTGCGACTCCGTCAAGATTGTTCTTGAACATAATCATTTTAGGGGAGGATGCAGCATAGACAAGGAAGAGCTGCAGAGAGCATGCAGGAAATTGCGGCGGTGATAAAAGGCTACAGACATTAGTCCCGATAGTCATGACAATACATGAAACTACGAAAAAGCGAAAGTCAGATGTGTAGTACCTCCGAATATACATCGAGAAGACACATTGCTAGAGAAACATTGCAGGAGCACGTTACGCTGTACAAGGTATACTGCTCAGTGATAGCATGCCAAACATATTTGCTTGCTTCGTTTGGTATTCTGGTTGTAGCTGACATTGCAAAAGAAAGTAGCAAGAACGAGTGGATTGGTCTTGTAGGCTGCACCATGTGGATCAGAGTAATAGACTGCTTGATGCATTGTGATGAAGTGATTTTTTCAAACATATTAGATCATATTTCGACAAATTGCATATAGTTCCCACTCGAGATCACAAAGAGAACTTTGTACAAAATAAATCAATTTCCACGGGCAAATCAATTTCCAGGGCATAGTCGTGTTCAGGGCGAGCAGGAAGACAATGTAGGAACCGGATTGCAAGGGAGAGAAACGTTCACAGGAGTCACTGAGGGTATCCAGGATTGTAACCGAAGATGATGAGAACGGTATATACCGTTACTAGGGATGAGATTGTAATGAGCTGGCGAAAGCAAAGCGAGCTACGCAACAACGCACCAGTATCCGTTGAGTTCCAAGACCGAAAATTGTAATACCTTGAAGGCAGGAGTATATGGCAAACTGTCCAAGTGCGTAATCTGAGATGTAAGCGGAGCTGCCACCCATATTAGTTAGTGCGCAGCTGCGATACACAACAAACGAAGCACCTATACCCATCGATATCCGATATCGCGAACTGAAAACTGTAGGGAGCACCAGAGTCCAGCGCTGAGCGAGGGTTATTGAAGCACGAATTCCTTGATGCTGTATTGTGTTCAGTTTTTTGAGATTGCAGACACGTTGAGATAATGGGCTGAGGAGTAGGAACTGAGATAAAGAGAGCCAAAAGTATGGCGAGCATAGCGAAGAGGTGTTGTCGCATTGAAAAGCTGAATGAGCGTTGGGGATGAGAGCGGACAAGGCCACGTCATGACGTGCACAGCATCGGATGAGAGATGCCAGAAGCCGATCGAAACTGAGTACTGAGGTCTGGAGTCTGGACCGGCGTCTGGCGGAAAATGCCGGTATATACCGACTTGGCATAGCCACCGCTGCAAAACGGCGTGTTATAAGAACGAGACCCTTAAAAGGGCCTCGTAATTTCTGCATCTATCTGCGATAATATGCACAAAATTTGTAGCTATTCTATAAGAATCCCATCCAGCCCTGTCCACCTCGAGATCCCTTCGTAATAAGCCATACCAAGATCTAAGACAGAAGTTCCAGATGTATCGTCAGCAGAGATACTGAGCATGCGCGATGTAGAACCTCATACCATGTACAGCTTTCGGCTCTTGCTCGAGAATGACATACTGGAAACCACTAACACATCAGAAAGGTTGGGAAGATGCAGCAACATAGTAACTCACCATATTCTGGACTGCCTTGCACTAATACACTGCCCGAAGCGCACACACCCCATTCCTGCTACACACAGACGCGTGAACATTAGCTTGTCTGAACTGGACTATTGCGAAGAGGAAAGGATAGAGAGAGCAATAAAAAGCGGATTTCTGTGGCTGCACATCAGGGAAAAGGCTTGAGCACGTCTGGTACACGCTGGACTGGTGGTGGTAGTAAAGACAACACGACGTGGCAAAGAGTGCCGAAGGTATCAGCATGAGTCACATGAAACTTTTGAGTCATGTTACCTACACGTGACCCTGACGCGTCGCGTTAAAAGGTCTTGCGTTCAGTTTCCATTGTCCTCGTTCTGTGTTATGCTAGATATTCCACTCCTTACAAATGAGAATAGAAACACGTAAGTCAAGTAATGAGAAAAATGTCTTAAGTTTTATGAAAAAAATGACAACTTAGACATTGAGAGTGCGGGAAACCTGAATGAGTGCGGGGATTTTTGACTATGAGTGCGGAAAATTTCGGGTGTGTGCGGGTACAAATAATAAAAGTGCAAATTGAACAGCATAAATGTGCAATTTGAACAGCATACACGGTAAGAGAAGCGATCCGTCTCAACAGGCTCTGGAGGAGGAGGAGGAGGAGGAGTGTATTACCCGGGCTGGGACCAAGAACTGATACGCCGGGGGTCCGGGAGGCAACCCGATGTAGCTACTTACGTAATACCAATAGGTACATCATTGCCCCATACCAGTGCCAGCGGATACCGTTGATGTTGGGAAGGGAGGAAGGTTAAGGAATGCGTTCTTTCCAGTGACTCGTCGTGGTAGGGCTTGTTGCTATGTACGTATTGCAGTCTTCTCTACTGGCTCTATAAGTCGTGTTTAGATGTTATTCGGACGCCTCCATCGTCTCATTCTACAAATATAGACATCCTCCTCTATACTTGGGAGTCTCAATAGGGGCTCTATCAACCGGACTCATGATGACATACATATATCGGACCCGGAGCTCAAGAGCAAATTCCATGCGGCTATGAAGACACGCTTGTGAGGCAATCCGTGAGTGTGTCTGTTCGAAAGAAATCGATTGTGGTCAGGGTCGATATGATCAGGGTCGAAGATGTTTCTCGTTTATTGACACCCTACCGTTCTATCATGTCAATATTGCCGCGACTGGAGTGTCGCTGGATTGTCAGCTTACAGCAGCCCGGAAGACTATGATGCGGAGGGAAGAGGGGGAGAAAGAGAGCAATAGTCCTTATGAAAATGTGATAGGCGAGGAATAGCTTGGTGGTTGTATCTGCAGAGGAAGAAAGTTCGGAATGTAGTAGGTCAATCTCTCAAACACTCAACTATTCCTCTAGGCCAGCTACCAGACGAAGCGCTCTGTGATGCTGTGCTGAAAAGAAGACTCAGTTCTCTATTATGTTTCCATTCTCTGTTTTCTGGACTGGTAGCTACTTAGGTCATATACGCCGTATCATAATCATGATGATCATGAGACAGAGCGTCTGGCGAAATTCAGTAGTAGGCCGTTTCCGGTTTCAGGGAGCAGTACAACTACCTGGGTACAGTTCTCAGCACTGGTGACTAGTAGAAGTTCTGATATTCCATAAGTAATCTAGTCAGTGCAGTGCATGGTTCATAATACTTTTTATGGCGAACATGCCTGTAGCGCCTTTCAACTTTGGTTTATAGCAGTGGGGTGTAAGAGTAAGTTCCCAATAATATCACCAGAAATGAGGATGATAATACCTCGAAGGCTGCTGTCGAGAAGATATCTGCTATTTTCGCCATAGGAATACGGGTATAGCGGATTACGGTCATCTCGGTATGATGAACATCCTACCGAGATCAATCATGAGCGCCGCCGCTTAGTTAATGTCAATGCGACTGCTAGCAACCAGTGGCAAATATAGTGATCTGTCCATGTGCAATATACACCGCACACTAACATCCTGATTCAGTGGCATAGAAGAAACTGTGATCAAGAGCGAAGAAAAAGCCATCGATATCACGGCTTTCAAATTTGTACTTATTAGTACATTAGGATGGTATAAAGACGATCGAAGCCATATGCAACTTTGACCTACAATTAATCATCCAACACAGCAAAGTCAGTCTTACGAGTCGACTCACTACAGGCACGTACATCCACGCCAGCCCCGTGGCCCCAGTGCGTGCCACGCACCGTCGACGTCGTTAAATGTCGACCTGCACCTCCAATTCCGACATTGACGGCCTCGGAATCCGGTTTGCTACCTATCTTCAGCTTCTCATAGGCTTTTCACTCTTGCCATCTCTCCAGCTCATGCCGATGACTCTTGGTGGACTATCATTGTCACTTCCTTTGGCGTACAAATCGCTGCGATTGCGGATTACCGTGATCTTTCCCTGTATGATGGGCTTATCGTGACCTGGCTTGGGTTCCCAGTGTTCATGATGAGCTTTTACTACGGCTCACTCATGCTGGTTTATGAAGAGAACAGAGTGAAGAAGATCAAATTTTTCATGGCGACCGTGCTGCACTGTTTACTTATATTGGGTGAGTATACCTATCACAATCACCGAGCTTTTGATTGATTATTCTTTCAGATTCTGTCTTTGGACCTGGTCCACCGTAGGAACGTTTGGAGCAAACCAGGATTGCAATGCCCAAATCAAATTTGCCCTATTCCTCATGGTAAATCCGACAGGCAATGTCAAGTACCTCGTTTTCACTGTCAGTATGTATCGTCTCCGACCTTCAATCCTGCGATGCTCTATTGATAATACCCTTTCAGTCGCCTTATGGATCATCCAGATGGCCTACTTCATTATACGAGTCGTCTCGGTCAAGGCGCCGGACGCGTCCGAGAGAAAGCACTGGTTCTCCGTGAACACAAGATTCACTCTACTCTCCATTCTCAATCTAGGATCATTGATTCTGGCTATTTTGATGATCGAGAAGATGGTCATGGAGAACAAAGAGCTTGTAAACAATAACTTGAACGGACATACACCTTGGACGTTTGGTCAGATCATCGCCCTCATTTTGGTTGCTGGACCAGTGACCACTCTGATTAACGTGCTGAACAAGGAATACAAACGTGGGCTGAGCGGAAACTTGGATGGAAGACCGGCTGCGGCGTTGGTGGCGCGAATCAGTGGATGTAGGGAGCTTGAGGGAACAGTGATACAAACCAAGGATGGTGCTAAGAACTTGAGGTGAGTGGTCATTGCTACGAATATTTCAGTTTTTGTATGTACTTATAGCGATCTCAGCGGGTCTTCCTCAACTCTTGCCTTGTATAGCTTCTTTTGCTACAACGGACAGCTTGTATAAGGGACTTTGTAGCTACAACGCAGAGTTCTACGGACTTTTTTAGCGCTGATGCCTTCCCCTTATATATTTGTAGGCAGAGTACAAGTTCCACGTATTTTAAATCGCCATTCTCTTGTTACTCCCCGCCTCCCTCTTCCCCATAAAGGGTCCGTTCGGAGCCACGAGCGAGTTATGCACTGTGAAGATAACTTAAGGTTGGTAATCGGCTTATTTTGGGTCGAAAAGGAGATTTCAACCTAAAAACGGGTACTTTAGGTTGATGCCTTTTCGCAGCATTATCTTAACCTAGCGCAGTAGGTTACTTTCTAACCTGCCTACTTACCCTTTGATAGGCTGATTTCTTGCTTACTTCACTACGTCTATGAGAACAGAGGCTACTGTTCCTTACAACTAGTAGTAACAGTAATAAATGTATTGTTAGTCAATAACTATGCGAGTGTACAGTTTTGCTAGAGTATTCAGAGGACTGAGGACTTGAAGGAGTTGTGCGAAATTTATGTGACTGGCGGAAGTTGCCGGCCGCAGCTGTACAGCTGTTAGTCAGCGTGTCAATCTGCGGCCGTGTCAACAATCCTGCCACGTCGAATTCTGCTTTGACTTTGCTTGCTCTCTCGCTCACCGCCGGCTCTGCCTGGACTTCTGGCCTCAACTACAATACTCAACTCCAATTCCCTCAAGCTCTACCCGCAAGATATGCCCGCAAGACACAACTGTCAAGATACTGTTCTCTAAGCTTCAAGTTGTTTCTCTAGGTCTTTCTCGTTCTCATAAGGAAATAGTTCTCTGTGCAGCACACAACGGCGGCGCGATAGTGAGGGTGATATGTCAAGTGGCCCAGTATGTCAGATCTACCGTTAGGTGCACGCTCTACTGATAATTTTGCGCTTCATTTTCAGTACTGTTCTCGCCCTGAATGCCTTTGCGCTTCTTTCAAAAAGGTTCGCTGAGGGACCCAAGAAGAAAAGGGAAGCGGTGGAGTGAGCGTATATGGACAGGGCCATGGGTGTTCGCGATGCTATGAGTAGCCCGTACGTGTGTAGTTGTGTATATCGCTGTCGTCGCCGTTGCCTGTATGTACATAGTTAGGCCTTTGTTTAATTTGATTTCTTTCATTCACTACTACTTGATTATAGAACCAGGAAAAGCATTCATTTGAAGCCAAATGTACAGCATCCAAAAGCCTACATTAGGTCACTTTTTCAGCCGAATGGCGGGCGGAATGGTTGAAAAGGACTGGAGGTGATTTCGGCCAAAATAGGTTGGATTTTTCATCCTATTGGCAATAGCATGCCGATCAACCTACCAATCAACCGACACATGGATAACTCGCAACCATTTGTAGGTTGAAAATCGTAGGTTGATTATCAACCTCTCCGACCCCCACAGTGATGAATCCACAATGAGCTTCTGCCTGACGAATGGCACGAACCCGATTTAACTCTCAAAAGGTCTCTTTCGTACGTAGGCTGACAAAGGAGATTTCTGTAGAGATCACGCGCGCCCATTTGCACTGAGGTGAACAATCTCATGCAGTTTGTTCTCACTAGTACAGTCCTCGTGGCCGCGTTGAGATTGTAAAGTCCGCTCAAGCTCCATTAACAAAGTCGTCTCTCTTCCTTGTGCTATACCAGTACAAGATCCATCCATAACCCCTATCCATCTCTCCCTCTCCGCCCCTGCCTCCTCCAAATCGTTCCTCATGATTAATAGAGATTTTCAAAAAAACGTAAGTATATGGAGTTAGAGCAGTCAGTCCAGGATGTACAACTAGCTGTGTCCTATATCAGTATCTCATACGTTCGTCTCAACATTTAGCATCATCGTCTACGTCTCAATTTACTTCAAAATCTCTTCTGATGCAAAGCCTCCATGAGGGATTATCGACTGACTCGGTTGACGGAGGATGGGAATAGGAACAGTGGGGAGGAGAAGAGGGAGATTGAAGAATTGTATCTGCATCCCGAGTTTGAGGTATCAGACTTGAGTGAGGTGTTTGAAAAATTTCCAATTTATTTCATATCAGTAGTACTTCGAACAAAGGTCACCGAAACTTGAAGAAAAGTTATCCAGGCGTCGACTGAAATTTCGGACATCAAAAAATTGACAGGGCGACCAACCGAGAACACGATGTTTAATTCTCTCCTCGTTGACAAACAAGTTGAAGCTTTGACCAGTACTGTCAACACACTTACCGCCTTGTCTCTTGGCTCAGAACGAGATGACTGCCTTGCATGCTACACTTCGACACTCGTATAGGAGTGCTTGTAACTCGGCAATAAAGCACACTCCTGGCTCCATACCCTTAGTCTTTCTTTACCGTCACCTTTCTCTGGCCAGTAGTGAGGATGCTGAATGATACTTCGAGTATTGCTGTCGAGAGGATAACGACAGCCGACTTCATCTACCAACGAGGAGTACCAGAGCTGACCAGGAGCTGAACATCTCATCTTATCTTACCAAGCCAACCACTCCAGATACGCCTCAAGTTAATTAACCTGCTTGCTCTCCAAATCGATCCTCATGACTAAAATTACTACTAATACACGATAGATAACTAATAGGGATATTCCAAAGAACGTAGGTATATGGAGCAGAGCAGAGCACAGTTCAGGATGTACAATTATATCAGTATCTCATCGTTCGTTTCGTCTCATCGAGCAATCATCCCGCCCTCCCATCGTCTCCTCGCTCAAAATATCAATATCAATACCATCGTTGGGACTTTTCATCGGTTATCGGTTATCGTTTAAAGCCTCTTCTGATGCAAAGCCTCCACGGCAGCGTGTGTACGGAGGTGTAGAGCATTCTATCAAACCAAAACAGAAAAACACGTCAGGTCAGCATCAGAAAGACGTTACAGCAAACGAACAATAACGACAAAGTAGTACGCACCTCCAAGCTATACCTTCCCTTCCTACCAGAAGGTCCGACCTCTAGATATTTACCTGTACAATAGAAAAATGGCAGGATTTTTCAATACACCCATCCGTCCACCAGAACCAGAACCAAACCGAGACAAACACGCACCGAAAGTACCAAATCAAAATGCGTCTTGGCACTATCTATATCACCACGACACGCGAGCAATCGCCCGAGTTTCATAATCTATTTAGAATAGACAGGGTAGGTCATCAGACTTTTACGAACGGAGAGGAGACAAAGAAAGATGAGGGAAGATAGAGGGCAGTTACGTACGAGAGCATGATACACCAAGAAATGATCCAACTCAATCTTTGGACCATTCTTCAACACCTCGTTGAAAGCCTTCTCTGATGCCTGAGCCGCTTCTTCCTGGGACATCGTAGGCGTCTCTGATGCGTCCAATTCAGCGTCCGGGTCCTATAAGCACCGCACCAAAGAAAGAACAACCACACGACGCCACCATCATCATCAGACGTGATTGATTAGCGCGAGATCGACCAACAACGAGGAACAATGGAAGGAGCAGATGACTCGACCAATGGTACTCACAGGATACGCAATATATCTCAAACATATCCCTCCAAAAACTTTGCCATACACAAATCATCCCAATACCCTTTCCTCCTTCATACTTTTTAGGATCACCCCCCGCTTTATCGATTACATCCAACGTTCTCTTACTGTCCTTTAACATTTTTTGCTTCGGTGACGGTTTCCGAGGCGCATGAGGATGGCTAGGAAGAGGTAGGCTAGTTCTAGGGGCGGGAAGGGCGAGTCGACCGCCTTGGGAGATGAATTTGCGGGCTTTGCGTGCAACGAGTTTCTGTGGGATGTA